>CM046959.1:72939647-73249647 GCA_025698475.1 Gossypium anomalum | reverse complement strand
TTGCTGATAAATCGTAATTTATACATATTTTTACCCCACGCTTAACATGTTTTATGAATGATTTCTCCTTAGATTTGGTGAATTCGATGCTCCTAATGCCTTAATTTCATGTTTTATCCTTAGGTAAGCATAGGAGAGCGAAAGAAATAAGAAATGGGCCAAAAACGGAGAAAATGGGCCAAGGTACGGAATCAACACGGCCTGGACCTCCTCACACGGGTAGCTCACACGGCTTTGTCAATCTGGCAGAATTGAAGCACGACTCATACGGGTAGAACACACGCCCGTGCCAATTTAATAGGCTCGAACACAGCCTAAAGTTATTGCACACGGGCGTGTCACATGGGCGTGAGGAATAGGGAGTAAGGAATTACTCCAAGGAGGATGATTGATCCATCTCAGAAGCCGGATCCACTATCAAGACTGAAGATCTCTCCTCAATTTCCCCTTCAGGAGTTTTGGGTTTTCTTTATGTTTTTTATTTATTATTATTCTGAGATGTTTTCTTGTTTAGTTATGAACTAAACCCCTAAATACCTAAGGGGGATGAAACCTGTGACGAAATCTTGTTATTATTTCTAAATCGTATGATAAATATTTAACTTGTTCTTAATTATGTGTTCTTAATTCTTGTTTTGGTATTTCAGGATATCACTTCAAGTTACTACTCTTAGTTGGAGGAGGAATAAACCCTGACTAAGAGTAACTTTTTCATAATTAAGTGGAGTTGATTGCGAGCCTAGAGATAGGGTGACAAGATTTTGCCGGATTAGGGTGAAACCTAATAAGGGAATCCATAGATCGAGTTAATGCAACCCTAGGGTGTTAGTTAGAGAAAAGTGTTGGTTATTCAACCTAGGGATTAGACGTTATTAGTCTTGAATAGGGATAATAACATAACTTAAAGATTTCTACGGAACAAGTTAAATGAATAAATCATCTGGTTTGGAGCCAGAATAACAAGTACAAGTCTAGGTGGATTTTTCCTTAGGTATTGTCTCAATCAATCGTTTTCCCCGAAAGTAATTTCCCAATTCTATTTTCTGCAAGTTCTTAGTTTAATTAGTTAATTAAAACAAACCTCTTTTCTTCGGCTAGATACTAAAAAGACAGTTATTACTAGTACTCTTAGTCCTTTTGGTTTGACAATCAGGTCTTGCTAAAGCTATACTACTGTTCGATAGGTACACTTGTCTATGTCGTGATAATAGTTAGTTTCAAGAACGATTCATTATAAATTTATAAAACTTATCACGAAAAATCACGATCAAGTTTTTGGCACCATTGCCGGGGACTAAGATATTAGGAACACTCAATTTTTATTACTTTAGCCATTTATTTTTCTTGCAATTTAACTTTTATTTTGTGCTAATTTACTAATTTTTTAATTCTTTCTCCTGACAGGTTTTTATAGTTTATAACTAGAAGAAACCCAAAAGAACCACTGCTTTTTGACGAAGAAATTGACCGTACAACTCGTAGAAACCGACTAGAAATCAGGCGTAGCTTAAGATACACAGAGGAAGAGCAAGAGGATGATATCTCAACTACAACTGAGGAGATGGCTGAAAATCAAGACAATCAGCTACCTCCAGCCATACCCGCTGAATTAGCAAATCAGAATCCTGCTCCTTGTACTATGTATGATTATGATAAACCTAATTTTATAGGAACTGAGTCAAGTATAGTTAGGCTTGCTATTGCTGCAAATAATTTTGAACTGAAACCTAACACGATTCAAATGATTCAGCAGTTTGTTCAATTTGATGGTTTGCAGGATGAGAACCCCAACACTCACTTGGCGAGTTTTCTGGAATTGTGCGACACCTTCAAAATTAATGGTGTTTCTGATGATGCCATTCGCCTTTCGGTTATTCCCTTTTTCACTGAGGAAAAAAGCTAAACAGTGGTTGAACTCGTTACCACGAGGGTCCATTACCACTTGGGAACAAATGACCGAAAATTTTTTATTAAAGTATTTTCCGCCGGCTAAAACGGCTAAGTTGCGTAATGACATCTCTTCTTTTGTGTAGATGGACTTAGAAACACTTTACGATGCATGGGAGAGATACAAGGACCTTCTGCGAAGATGCCCACACCATGGGTTACCTCTATGGCTGCAAGTTCAAACGTTCTACAATGGTGTGAATCCCTCGACAAGACAAATGATTGACGCAGTTGCTGGTGGAACCATTAACAACAAAACACCTGAAGAGGCTTACGAATTTATTAAGGAGTTAGTGGCAAGTCATGAGGACTAAGCCAACAAAAACAGCAGGCGTCTATAACGTCGACTCGGTTACTATGTTGTCAAATCAGGTCGAACTTCTGAATAAAAAATTTGATGGTTTACTTAATTCTACATAGGTACATCAAGTAATGAGGTGTGATTCAAGTGGAGGAGGTGTGCATATAGAATGTCAACCGTTCAATCCTACAACCGGAGAGGAACAAGTCAGCTATATGGGTAACAATAATTTTAGATCTCAAAATAACCCATACAGTAATACTTATAATGCAGGTTGGAAGAACCACCCAAATTTCTCTTGGGGTGGTCAAGGAAATCAAAGGCCACAAAATCCTTAGGGTTTTCAGCAGCCACCTTATCAACAGGAAAAGAAACCAAACCTTGAAGAGATGCTATCCAAATTCATCTTGATGTCAGAAACTTGTTTCCAGAATACCGAGACAGCCCTTAAAAATCAACAAGCATCGATCCAGGGGCTCGAGACCCAGATAGGTCAGCTGTCCAAGCTAATATGCTAATGACTACAAGGTAGCCTGCCAAGCAATACTGAACCTAACCCAAGGGAACAGCTCAACGCAATTAATGTGCAAGATAAAGAAGGATCCGTTAAGCTTGAGCTAGGATCGAAGCAAGAAAATGTGGTGAGCAAAGGTAATGGTGAGGTAAGTCATAATGAAAACAAAACTGTGAAGGTAGAATACAAACCTCGTGTGCCATACCCTAATGCGATAAGGAAAGACTACTCAGACGAACAATTTGGTAAATTCCTTAAACTTTTGAAAAAACTACATATTAACTTACCGTTTATTGAAGCTCTGTTGTAGATGCCAAATGCAATGAAATTTTTAAGAGAAACTTTTAGCAAGCAAGCGGAAGTTGGACGAAGCGTCGCATGTGGAGCTAAACGCAGTTTGCTCAGCTATTCTATAGAATAAGCTACTTCTCAAATTGAAAGATCCAGGGAGTTTTACAATTCCTTACTTAATTGGTAGTTTAGATTTGAGTCATGCATTAGCTGATTTAGGGGCTAGTATTAACGTCATGCCTTACAAAATGTTTAAACAACTAGGTCTTGGGAAACCTAAACAAACTAGGATGAGCATTCAATTGGCAGATAAAACTATAAGATTTCCTAGGGGTATTATTGAAGATGTACTAGTGAAAATAAATAAGTTCATATTTCCCGTTGATTTCGTTGATCTAGACATAGAGGTGGATAACAACACCCTTTTGATTTTAGGGAGGCCCTTTTTAGCGACTGCTAAAACAATTATTGATGTTGGCATAGGTGAGCTCACTCGTCGTATGGGAGACGAGACGATCACCCTTCAAGCTCATAATTCTGGCAACACATCGAATATTGAAGGTAATTGTCCTCACCAGTCTACTGAAACTGACAATATGACGCAACCTGCTTTGCAGAAATTAAGTTTGAAAGAAGTTCATGAGCCATGTTCCAATAATAACAAAGGACTCATTCATGAAGAACAAAGGCTACAGATAGAGGAGCTAGACGAATGGCAAGCCCATAGAATACACGATAAACCAAAACTGCGCCGGAATGAGCTCGATACCTGATAAACGCCAAATTATACATATTGTTACCCCAAATACTTAGCACATTTATGGATGTTTACTATTAGATTTGTGGATTTTGGTGCTCTTAATCTGTTTATTTCATGTTTTGTACTCAGGAGAGCACCAAGAGTCAAAAAGAGCCAAAAACAAGCTTAAAAGAGACAAAAAAGTACGAAATTAAGAAGATCATACGGCCTAAGCCTTGCCATATGGGCTGCTCACACGCCCGTGTCTGTCGAGGGTATCGTCCAAGGATTTCATGATTCACACGGCCTGGCCATTGACCCACACGGCCATGTGAAATTTAGCGGAACGAACATGGCCTGGCCAACACGTCACACGACCGTGGCACACGGGCGTGTCCTTTTTCAGAAAGTGGTATTTTACACGAAAAAAGGATACTTAGGGAGGAAGAAAGCCAATCCAAAGCCTATATAAACACCCTAAGTATGACCTACTAAGGAGACAGCCAGAACTTCTCTGGAACAAGAAACCACATGCCAGGAATTACTTGAAGGAAGCCAGACAATCCATCCCAAAAGCTGAAGCTACTCTAAGACTGAAGATCTCTCTCAGAATCCTTTCAGGAGTTTTAGAGTTTTCTTCATGTTTTGTTATTTTCATACTTTTGAGATGTATTCTTATTTCATTATGAACTAAACCCCTTAGATACCTAAGGGGAATGAAACCTATGATGGATCTTGTTGTTATTATCTGAACTATATGATAAATACTTGATTTGTTCTTAATTATGTGTTTCTAATGCTTGAGTTAATATTCCGGGTATTGACTCATGATTCAATGTGCTTATGCAGAGGAGGAATAGACCCTGCCTAAGAGTAGACTTGGCATAATTAAGCGGAGTTGATCGAACGCCTAGAGATAGGTTACGAGATTTTGCCGAATTAGGGTGAAACCTAATAAGGGAGTCCATAGATCGATTTACTGCTTCCCTAGGAGTTTTAATTGGAAAGAGATTTTAATTAATTCAACTGAGGGTTAGGCGTTATTAGTCTCGAAAGAGACAATAATGTAGGTTAGGGAGTCTCACGGATCAAGTCAAGTGAATAAATCGTCTGGTTCAGAGTCAGATAACAAGTGAAATCTAGGTGGATTCCTCTTTGGGTGTCGTCTTTATCGATTGCTTCTCTTCAAGTGTTTTTCCAAATTTTCTCTTCGCTTTAGTTTAATTGGTTAATTAGTTTAGTTAATTAGTTTAATAAACAAACCCTTTTATTCCTAGGTTAAATAATAAAAAGATAATTATTACTAGTACTTTTGGTTCCCTTGGGTACGATATCCCGGTCTTGCCATTACTATACTATTGTTTGATAGGTGTGCATGCCTTTTCGTCATGATAATAGTTAGTCTAGGTTTGATCTTTATTATAAATATTTATTACTTGTTACGAATCACGCGATCAAGTTTTTGGCGCCGTTGCCGGGGAACTGAAATATTAGGAACACTTAATTTTTATTAGTTTAGCCATTTATTTTCCTTGAAATTTAACTTTATTTTTATTTTATTTTACTAACTTTCTTCTTCTTTCCCCTGGTAGGTTCGTTTAGTGTTTGACTAGAAGAAACCCATCAGGACTGTTGCTTTTTGACGAGGAAATTGATCGTACAGCTCGTAGAAATCAACGAGAAATCAGGTGTAGCTTAAGATACACAGAAGAAGAGCAAGAGGACGATATCTTAACTGCTACTGAAAAGATGGCTAAAAATCAGGACAATCTGCTACCGCCAGCCATACCCGCTAAATTAGCAAATCAGAATCCTGCTCCTCGTACTATGTATAATTATGCTAAACCTAATTTTACAGGAACTAAGTAAAGTATAGTTAGACCTGCTATTGCTGCTAACAATTTTGAGCTGAAACCTAACACGATTAAGATGATACAACAATTTGTTCAGTTTGATGGTTTGCAGGATGAGAACCCCAACACGCACTTGGCAAATTTCCTATAACTGTGCAACACTTTCAAAATTAATGGCATTTCTGATGATGCCATTTGCCTTCGGTTATTCCCTTTTTCACTAAGGAATAAAGCTAAACAGTGGTTAAACTTACCACCACGAGGATCCATTACCACTTGGGAGCAAATGACTGAAAAATTTCTATTAAAATATTTTCCACCGGTAAAAACAGCTAAGTTGCGTAATGATATTTCTTCTTTTGTGCAGATGGACTTAGAGACACTTTACGATGCATGGGAGAGATTTAAGGGCCTTTTGCGAAGGTGCCCACATCATGGATTACCGCTATGGTTGTAAGTTCAAACGTTCTACAATGGTGTGAATTTCTCGACAAGACAAATGATTGATGCAGCTGCTGGTGGGATCATCAATAACAAGACACCTGAAGAGGCTTTTGAAGTTATTGAGAAAATGTTACTGAATAACTATCAGTGGCAAGTCATGAGGACTAAACCAATAAAAACAGCAGAACGTCAATTCAGTCACTATGTTGACAAATCAGGTAGAACTTCTAAATAAGAAAATTGATGGTTTACTTAGTTCTACACAAGTACATCCAGCGATGAGGTGTGAGTCAAGTGGAGGAGGTGTGCATACAGAATACCCACCATTCAATCCTACAACCGGAGAGGAACAAGTCAGCTATATGGGTAACAATAATTTTAGATCTCAAAATAACCCCTATAGTAACACTTACAATGCAGGCTAGAAGAACCACCCAAATTTCTCTTAGGGTGGTCAAGGAAATCAAAGGCCACAGAATCCTCAGGGTTTCCAACAACCACCTTATCAATAGGAGAAGTAGCTGAACCTTGAAGAGATGCTATCCAAATTCATCTCGGTGTCAGAAACCCATTTCCAAAATACCGAGACAGCACTTAAGAATCAACAAGCAATGATTCAAGGACTCGAAACTCAGATAGGCCAGCTATCAAAGCTAATCTCTGAATGACCACAAGGGAGCCTACCTAGTAATACTGAACCTAATCCAAGGGAACGCCTCAACGCAATCATTACTCAAAACAAGGAAGAATTCATTGCACCTGAACCAGAACTGAGGCAAGAAACAATGGTAAGCAAAGGTAAAAGTGAGGTAAGTCATAACAAAACAATGAAATGAAGAATATAGACCTCGTGTCCCATACCCTAACGTGGCAAGGAAATACGTGAATGTAAGAACAATTTGGTAAGTTCGTCAAACTCTTAAAGAAATTACATATTAACTTACCTTTTATTGAAGTTCTTTTGCAGATGCCCAACTCAGCAAAATTCTTAAAAGAACTTCTGGCCAATAAAAGAAAATTAGACGCTACATCGCATGTGGAGCTCAATGCGATCTCTTTCACTTATTCTAAAGAATAAGCTACCTAACAAATTGAAAGATCCAGGGAGTTTTACAATTCCTTGCTTAATTGGTAGTTTATCAGTGTATAATGCTTTTGCTGATTTAGGGGCAAGTATAAATGTTATGCCTTATCAAATGTTTAAAAGACTAGGTCTCGGTAAACCCAAACAAACTAGGATGAGCATACAATTGGCTGACAAAACAATTAGATTTCTTAAGGGTATTATTGAAGATATTCTCGTTAAAGTTGATAAATTCATTTACCCAGTAGACTTTGTTGTCTTAGATATGGATGAGGATAACGAGATACCTTTAATTTTAGGACAACCCTTTTTAGCAACTGCCAGAACAATTATTAATGTTAGCTCAGGAGAGCTAACACTTTGTGCAGGTGACGAAGCAGTAACACTTCAAGCACACAACTCAGTCAAAACCTCTAAGACTCAGAATGATGCTATAAAATATGTCGATGATAAAACTAATATTCAATCATCCTTGTAGGAATCTCCTCGAACCAAGGCAACAGAGACAATGTGCTACTATCATGAAGAAAACAAAGACATCCATGAAGAACGAAGGCTACGGATAGAGGAGCTACACGAATGGCGAGAGCACAAACCAAGAACACAAGATAAATCGAAACTTCGCCAAAACAAGCCCGATACCTCTCCTAATCAACTTAAGGTGGGCGATAAAGTCTTACTAGATGCCACAGATCCCCACATTGTCACTACCACACCAAATGAGGAGACCCCTCTTACGGTACTTAGTATCTTCCCATTCGGTACAGTGGAGGTAAGTCACCCTAAGTTTGGCACTTTTAAGGAAAACAATTCCCGGCTTAAGCTTTATTTTGATAAGAATGATAGCAGGAATGAGGAGTACGAACTCCTCAAACCACCATGATAAATCAACGGAGAGGTAAGTCGAGCTTAGACTATAAATAAGTGCTTTTCGGGAGGCAACCCGAGCACTAACATATTTTGATTTCTTTATCTTTAACTTCTTACACTTCGAATCAATTAATTTAGTATTTGAATTATAAAGTTTTTCAGAACACACGGCCACCCACACGGGCATGCCTAAAGCTATGGCAAAACAGGGGAAGCGATACGGCCGTGCGATACGACCGTGTGGAAATAGGGCAAATATTTTCCCAAAACACAGGATGCGATAAATCCCCACGACCGTGCGATATGGACATGGGTGAGGTTGATAGATGAACACGGGCGTGGAAATGGAAAAACATGGGCGTGCTAGGGGCAAGGCTCGAATTTGTTTCTCTAACATGGGCGTGCGACACGCTCGTGCCATTAAACCGTGGACAACAATACACGGGCGTGGTACTATATACACGGGCGTGGGAGAAGTGAACGAAGCTAAGCACGGCCGTGCGATATGGCCGTGCACCATACACGCCCAAGACACACGGGCGTATGATAGTAGCCGGGCACGACCTAACTCACAAAATTTGAAAAATACGGGCTCACCCTCAAAGTACACGGGCGTGGCCATAGGCCGTGTGCCCCTCCCCTATATAAACAAACTACTATTCATCTTATCCCCTCTTTCAAAACCCTTGCCAAAATTTACCCCTCCCCAACCCCTAATCCCTATTCCATCTACCATTCCCCAGATTCTAACTTTCCCAACCCCCAAACCACCCTCAAATTCACATCGCCACTCCAGCACCACCACTTGAGGCCCCCAGTGACGAGGATCATTGAATCCTTCTATCTTTTTATTTTTATCTTTCTTTTTATTTTTATTCTTAATTTTTAATTTAATTTTAATTTTATTATTTTCTTATAAAAGACATATCTATATTAGTAAATTTTACTTGCTTCATCTTTTTTTTCTAGTATTTCTAACAAGTAATTCCACTACACTCTCTTCCACACCAACTCTTAATAAGCTCTTCATGATTCTATAGATTTCCAAGTAAGCTGCTTGGAATATTTTACGGAATGAGGAAACAAACAGGGAACAATATAAAATGAATGCCATGTTCAACGACCCAATTTCTTCATCTAGCTAAGAATAATGGTAGCTACTACTTTCCCCAAGCACTATAGCCTCAGAATCAAGCTCCGCATCAATATAACAGGGAGTTTCACCTCTTTCTCTCTTATGATTTTCTTTATTTTTGAATAGTCTATCTATGTACATTGAGAACAATGTACATCTTAAGTATGGGGGGGTGAACATAAACATTAAACCTTATTTTTTTCCTTCTTATCAAATCCCTAAATGTGGTCTTGTGCTTAAGTGATTTTCTCATAATATTGATAGAATGAATTCTGATTAATCTATAATTATTGTTGATATGTCATGAATTAGACCAAGGAAATTATGCATGAGTATTTGATTGTAGGACCTTCAAGAATCAAGCATGATAAGTTGATATTTTGAGAACTAAAATTTTTAGATTATTTTCCTGAATTGAGGTATTATCTTGAAATCTTAAGTATACAGGAATGACATCAAAAACCCAAATTTTTGGTGAGATTTTTGAGCCTCTTTGAGTATATAGCTTTCTTTCTTGCTCACTTCTTTTGTGGTTTGAGTGTGTCAACATTGAACTGTTATTCTAGAACTTGCTTCGATTATACATATTGAGATCACACGTATGATTTGGTATACTGAGATGATAAAGGCATTTAGGATTTAACCCACTTACTTCATAAAAAGCCTTCCCACATAATTAAACCCTTAGTGAACCCCCTTTTGACCTACTAACCCTTTTTCTTTATTGATTAACCCTAATCATTAACCCATTAACCCATTTTTATTGAAATCCTTTTACTTAATTTGACCCTTTTTATTCGAGATTGAATTTAATATTGTTACCTCACTATGATCACCAGTTTTTGTTACTGAATCGTGGAGTATAACTTCTATATTGTATTGACTTGATTTCTTCTTAAAAAAAAAAACTAACCTCAGCATTATTATTGTAATTCTTAGCAAGCTAAAGTTGTCATGAAAAAGAGAGCTCATGTAATATAGTTCTAGATATTTGCTGTCATTCAGTAATTAAGTTTTTGATAGTGGGGTGATATATTGAAATCATCTCGATTCTAACCTTTGTTTCTTCAGCTTGTATCCATACCCGTAACCTATACCCTGTTACAACCATGCAAAAACCTTTTGATTTGTGTATCATATCATTTACAAGTGGTGGAGATTTGATTTTCATGCAAGTCTATAGAGATAACATCTCATGTTAGACAATCGAGTTCTTAATTTTGAACCTTAAACACTTTGAGTGATTTGAGTGAATCCTTAGTGAGGATGTTTTGGACTAAAGTTAATTACTTAGAGGAAGGAGATTACCTATAATTTTATTATCAAAATATTCGAATTAGATTATTTGAGGTTTTAATGCCCTATGGTTAAATTCTCACTGTACGATTCACCATGGAATAATTTGTAACATTATCAGTAATGATTATGTGATTGAAAGAAATGAATTCTAGCAGTAAATGAGAGTTTTGCTTGAGGACAAGCAAATGCTTAAGTGTGGGGGTATTTGATAAATGCCAAATTATACATATTGTTACCCCAAATACTTATCATATTTATGGATGTTTACTAGTAGATTTGTGGATTTTGGTGCTCTTAATCCGTTTATTTAATGTTTTGTACTCAGGAGAGCACCAAGAGTCAAAAGGAGCCAAAAATGAGCTTAAAAGAGACAAAAATGACCAAATTAAGAAGATCACACAGCCTAAGCCTTGCCACACGGGCTGCTCACATGCCCGTGTCTGTCGAGGGTGTCATCCAAGGATTTCACGATTCACACGGCCTGGCTATTGACCCACACGGTCGTGTGAAATTTAGCGGAACGAACATGGCCTGGCTAACACGTCACACGGCCGTGGCACACGGTCGTGTCCCTTTTTCAAAGAGTAGTATTTTACACGGAAAAAGGATACTTAGGGAGGAAGAAAGCCAATCCAAGGCCTATATAAACACCCTAAGTATGACCTACTAAGGAGATTGCCAGAACTTCTCTAGAACACGAAACCACACGCTAGGAATTACTTGAAGTAAGCCAGACGATCCATCCCAAAAGCTGAAGCTACTCTAAGACTGAAGATCTCTCTCAGAATCCTTTCAGGAGTTTTAGAGTTTTCTTCATGTTTTGTTATTTTCATAATTTTGAGATGTATTCTTATTTCATTATGAACTAAACCCCTTAGATACCTAAGGGGGATGAAACCTATGATGGATCTTGTTATTATCTGAATTATATGATAAATACTTGATTTGTTCTTAATTATGTGTTCTAATGCTTGAGTTAATATCCCGGGCATTGACTCATGATCTAATGTGCTTATGCAGAAGAGGAATAGACCCTGCCTAAGAGTAGACTTGGCATAATTAAGCAGAGTTGATCGAACGCCTAGAGATAGGGTTACGAGATTTTGTTGGATTAGGGTGAAACCTAATAAGGGAGTCCATAGATCGATTTACTACTTCCCTAGGAGTTTTAATTCAATTGAGGGTTAGGCGTTATTAGTCTCGAAAGAGATAATAATGCAGATTAGGGAGTCTCACGGATCATGTCAAGTGAATAAATTGTCTGGTTCAGAGTCAGATAACAAGTGAAATCTAGGTGGATTCCTCTTTGGGTGTCGTCTTTATCGATTACTTCTCTTCAAGTCTTTTTCCAAAATTTCTTTTCGCTTTAGTTTAATTGGTTAATTAGTTTAGTTAATTAGTTTAATAAGCAAACCCTTTTATTCCTAGGTTAAATAATAAAAAGATAGTCATTACTAGTACTTTTGGTTCCCTTGGGTAGATATCCCAGTCTTGCCATTACTATACTATTGTTTGATAGGTGCGCTTGCCTTTTCCTCGTGATAATAGTTAGTCTAGGTTTGATCTTTATTATAGATATTTATTACTTGTTACGAATCACGCGATCAATACCTCTCCAAATTTGCTTAATATTAGAGATAAAGTCTTACTAGATGTCGCAGACCCTCACATTATCACTACCAACCCGAATGAAGAAACCCCTCTTATAGTACTTAGTATTTTTCCATTCGGCACTGTAGAGGTAAGTCATCCCAAGTTTGACACTTTTAAGGTAAACAACACTTGTCTAATCCCTTATTTTGATAAGATTGATAGCCAGAATGAGGAGTACGAACTCCTTAAACCACCATGACCTTTCAACGGAGAAGTAAGTCGAGCTTAGACTATAAATAAGCGCTTCTCGGGAGGCAACTCGAGCACTAACTGTATTAACTTCTTTAAATTTTAGTGTTAAACCCGAAATACTAATGGAGCTCTTGAAAACAGGTTCACTACAGGGACACGACAAAGCACACGGGCATGCTTAGGACTGTATGAAAACAGAGTATAAATTTTTCCAAAACACAAGATGCGATAAATTCCCACGGCCGTGTGAGCAGGCCGTGGGCCAACCTGTCCAATCAACACGGGTGTGCGACACGCCCGTGCCTATCACCCGTGGTTGACACTGCCAAAACAACACAGGCGTGGGTGAAACGAGCCACATCACACACGGTCGTGCGTTACAATCATAAAGCCACACAGCCAAGACACACGGGCATGTCTCAAGGCCGTGTGATGAACTTTCAACTCGCGACAAACATGAGCTGGACACGACCCACACAGGCGTGTGAGGCGACCATGCCACCTACAAAATTGGACTATTTCCCTTATTTTATTGTTATTCTTAGTTCTTTTTTAATTGATTCACACAGCTTACCTTTATGATTATTATCAGGTTATTTCTTCCTCCGAATCAAGCCTTACCTCCAGTTCTATTGTCAATTCTTGCTTTCGCCAAACTAGGGAATTCATTCATTCCAACACTCAGGAAGTTTCAATTCTCTCCCTCTCTTATGATTTTCTATTTTTTTCCATATATCTATCCTTGTACATTGAGGGTAATGTACATCTTAAGTGTGGAGGGGTAATCATTCCATTATCCAAAAAATCATTGAATATTGCTTTGTTCTCTTAAAAATCTTTCATATCATGTTTAGGATGAATTTTGATTGACTAATAAATTTTATTAATATATCTTGAATTAAAACATAGGCATTCATGCATTGATTATTCAAACATTAAGACATTAGAAAATTAAGCATGATAAGGTGATTGTTAAGAATTTAAAGCTTTAGGTTGTTTCCCCAAGTTTAGGTATTATCTTGAATGGAATCCTACAGGTTTAAACATCAAAAAGCCATAATTTTTGTAAGATTTTTGAGCCTTTTGAGCATCTATTAATTCTTTCAAGCTAACTTCTATTTTTGCTTTGAGTGCGTCAGTATTGAACTATGATTCTAGAACTTTCCTGATTATGCATGTCAAGATCACACTATTTGATTTGATATATCAAGATGATAGAGACACTTAGGATTAACCCACTTATGCCATTAAGAGCCTACCTCCATAATTAACCCTTAGTAAACCCCTTTGAACCTAACAAGCCATTCCTTGTATGACTCTCAATATTAACCCTTAACCCATTATTGTTGAAATCCCCTAAATTAACTTGATCCCTATTTTTTTCGAGATTTGAGTTGAATAAATTGCTTAGCTATGTCTTGTTCTTAATAGTTAGTCTATGTTATTTAATTTGTTCTTAAAAAAAACATATTTATCTTTTGTTTGTAAGCTTCATTATTCAAATTCCATAGTCAAAGAAGAAGCTTTGTTGTACATAAGTGATGATTAAATATTTTTTTAGTTAAGTAATTTTTCAAGTCAATATCAATTCTAACCTTTTCTTTCAGCTTGTGACCACACCCCCTAACAAAGCCTCGTTACAACCCTTTAAAGACCTTTGATTGATGTATCATCTCGATTTATAATGGTGGAGATCTGATTTTCATGAAAGCCTATGGTAATAACTTTTCATATTGACTGATGAGTGCTAATTTTATTGTCCTTAAACACTTCGAGTGATTTGAGTGAATCTTTAGTGAGGATGTTAAACTCTATGAGGCTCCGAATCAATGATGACTGTTTAGATGAAGGGAGATGCCTAAGTTTTACATGATTAAAATATTCAATTTGGAATGTTTGAAGCTCTAATGTTCTTTTAGTTGAACTCTCAAGGTATGATTACTTATGAAATGGTTCGAGATATTATTGATAGAAATTATAAGTTGAGAAAAAGGAATTTTTAATTATGATTTGAAGATTTTGCTTGAGGACAAGCAAACGCTTAAGTGGGGGGTATTTGATAAACCGTAATTTATACATATTTTTACCCCTCACTTAACACGTTTTATGAATGATTTCTCCTTAGATTTGGTGAATTCGATGCTCCTAATGCCTTAATTTCATGTTTTATCCTTAGGTAAGCATAGGAGAGCGAAAGGAACGAGAAACTGGCCAAAAACAGAGAAAATGGGCCAAGGTACGAAATCAACACGGCCTGGACCTCCTCACATGGGCAGCTCACACGACCGTGTCAATCTGGCAGAATTGAAGCACGACTCACACGAGTAGAACACACATCCATGCCAATTTAACAGGCTCAAACACGGCCTAAAGTTATCGCACACGGGCGTGTCCCTGCCGAACCAAAGTTGAGTCTTATTCGGAAAAGGCCACTTTTGAAGGTTCTAATGTATTCCAAAGCCTATACCCTAGAAGAGGAAGAAAAGGGGGGACGGAGAATAAGGAGTAAGGAATTACTCCAAGGAAGCCGATTGATCCATCTCAGAAGCCGGATCCACTATCAAGACTGAAGATCTCTCCTCAATTTCCCCTTCAGGAGTTTTGGGTTTTCTTTATGTTTTTTATTTATTATTATTCTGAGATGTTTTCTTGTTTAGTTATTAACTAAACCCCTAAATACCTAAGGGGGACGAAACCTATGACGAAATCTTGTTATTATTTCTGAATTGTATGATAAATATTTGACTTGTTCTTAATTATGTGTTCTTAATTCTTGTTTTGGTATTTCAGGATATCACTTCAAGTTACTACTCTTAGTTGGAGGAGGAATAGACCCTGACTAAGAGTAACTTTGTCATAATTAAGCGGAGTTGATTACGCGCCTAGAGATAGGGTGACAAGATTTTGTCGGATTAGGGTGAAACCTAATAAGGGAATTTATAGATTGAGTTAATGTAACCCTAGGGTGTTAAATAGAGAAAAGTCTCGGTTATTCAACCTAGGGATTAGATGTTATTAGTCTTGAATAGGGATAATAACATAACTTAGGGATTTCTACGAAACAAGTTAAATGAATAAATCATCCGGTTCAGAGCCAGAATAACAAGAACAAGTCTAGGTGGATTTTTCCTTAGGTATTGTCTCAATCAATCGTTTTCCCCAAAAGTAATTTCCAAATTCTATTTTCTACAAGTTCTTAGTTTAATTAGTTAGTCAAAACAAACATCTTTTCTTTGGCTAGATAATAAAAAAACAGTCATTACTAGTACTCCTAGTCATTTGGGTTCGACAATCCGATCTTGCTAAAGCTATACTACTATTCGATAGGTACACTTGCCTACGTCGTGATAATAGTTAGTTTCAAGAACGATTCATTATAAATTTATAAAAATTATCACGAAAAATCACGATCACTTACAATTCATTATCACATTTCTGAGCTTCGCAAATTTGTTGTAAAAATATTGGTCTAGCTTTTAATTCAACTAAAATCGAACCATCATCAGAAAAACTCAACCGTGTATTCATCGCTCTCAGATCAAACAAGGATCTTTTCCTCAAAGCATCTACAACAACATTTACTTTTCCCGGGTGATAATTAGCTATTAACTCATAATCTTTTAATTATTCGAGCCGTCATCGCTGTCGCAAATTCAAATCTTTTTAAGACAACAAATACTTCAAACTCTTGTGATTAGGAAAAATATGACATTTTTTACCAAACAAATGGTGTCGCCAAATCTTCAATGCAAACACGATCGCAGCCAACTCCAAGTCATGTGTCAGATAATTCTTATTGTGCATTTTTAACTGTCTAGAAGCATACGCTATCACTTTACCTTCTTACATTAAAACACACCCCAAACAATTCAATGACACATCACTAAAAACCACAAACTCTTTACCCGACTCAGGTTGAACTAAAACTGGTGCTTCGGTTAACAGTTCTTTCAACTGATTAAACTCTGTTGACATTTGTCAGACCACTCAAATTTGACATCTTTCTATAACAATCGAGTCATCGGTGTAGCAATCATCGAGAATTCTTTTACAAAACGCCGATAATAGCTAGCTAATCCCAGAAAACTTCTAACTTTGGATACGTTTCTCGGTGGTTTCCAGTCAATAGTTGTTGAGATTTTACTTGAATCAACTCTGATGCCTTCTGCTGAAGCAATGTGTCCTAGAAATCCAACTTCTCAGAGCCAAAACTTGCACTTGCTAATTTTAGCAAATAGTTGTTTATCTCACAGAGTCTGCAATACAATTCTTAAATGCTCGACACGCTCAGATTCGTATCAAGAATATATCAATATATCATCAATGAACACAACAACAAATCTGTCCAAATATAGTCTAAAGAATAGATTCATCAAATCCATGAATACTGCAGGAGCGTTAGTTAACCGAAATGACATAACAAGAAATTCATAATGCCCGTATCTGGTCCTGAATGTAGTTTTTGGCACATCCGAATATTTAACCCGCAACTGATAATAGCCAGATCGCAAATCAATCTTTGAAAATACTATCGCTCCTTTCAATTGATCGAACAAATTGTCAATTCTCGACAAAGGATACTTATTCTTAATCGTAACCTTATTAAGTTGACGATAGTTGATCGATGGTCGTGAAACTAACTATAAATTTGACTAAGGGAAGCGCACATATCAAATAGTAGTATAGTTCTAGTAAGGCTGAAAATATTGTATCCACGATGACTAAAAGTACTAGTAATTACTATCTTTTTATTATCTAGCTTAAGAATTAAAGTGTTTTTAAACTAAAAATAATTATCTAATTAACTAAAATTACGACAAAGATGAAAGATTGGAAAATATTTTAGGAAAAACCGATGGAGAAAACAATACCCAAGGAAGAATCCACCTAGACTTCGCTTATTACTTCTGAATTAGACAATTTATTCACTTAACTTAATCCATAGAAATCTCTAATTTATGTTAATATCTCTCTCGAGACTAAGAACAACTGACTTTAGGTTGATTAATTGAAACTCTTTCTAATTAAAACCCCTAATGTCGTATTAACTCAATCTATGGATTCCTTTATTAAATTTGACTCTAATCCGGTAGATTTATGTCGTCCTATCTCTATGATTGCATTCAAATTTGCTTAATTATGAATCATCTACTCTTAAACAAGGACTTTTGCTCCACTGAATAAGCATATCAAAACCTGAATTAATACCCTGGAATATTAAAACAAGAATTTAGAACTCACAATTAAGAAAAAGAATAAGCCTTTATCATATAATTCAAATAGTAATAAGATTCATCATAGGTTTCATCTCCCTTAGTATTTAGGGAGTTTAGTTTATACTAATGGAAAACATCTCAAAGTACGGAAAACAACAAAACATAAAGAAAACCCCAAAGAACTTCTAGGAATTTGGATGGAAATCTTCAGTTTTGATGTAGATCCTTACTTCCAAAATGATTCTGATGGCTGTCCTTAGGTATTTTCTGCCTCCAACTCTGCGCCACCCTCTAATCCTCTTCTAGGGTATTTATATAGACTTTGGAATGCTCAAAATAGCCCAAAATTAGCCTTTTCCGAGTAGAACTAGACTTGGGCTTGACAGGGCCACCGCCGTGTGCCACACCCGTGTGAAGGTGGTCAGGCCGTGTGTAATTCTGACTTGGACTAATGTCGACACGGCCATGACACACGGGTGTGTGGTCTACTCGTGTGTCACACATGGGCATGTGGATCACCTGTGTGGAAGTGCTTAGGCCGTGTGAAACACTATTTTAAGCCAAATTAGTCTGTTTTTGGCCCGTTTCATGCTCATTTCACTTTCCTATGCTGACCTAAGTATAAAACATGAATTTAAAGGATTAGGAGCATCAAATTCACTTAAACTAAGGAAAAAAATTCATAAATGTGCCAAGCATGGGGTAAAAATATCTATAAATTATGGTTTATCAAATATCCCCACACTTAAGCGTTTGCTTGTCCTCAAGAAAAATCCTCAACTCACAATTAAAATAAATCCTTCTCAACTTATAATTCTCATCAATAATGTTTCAAAATAATCCACAAGAAATCATGCATTGAGAGCTTAACCAAAATAACATTAAACCTTCAAACAATCCAAGTTGAGCATTTTAATCATAAAATCATAGGCATTCCCCTTTATCTAAGTAGTTATCTTTAATTCCAAATTGAAAAGGGTTGACATCCTCACTAAGGATTCACTCAAATCACTCACAGTGTTTAAGGTCTAAGAATTAAGCACTCAATAGTCAAACATGAAAAGTTATTACCATAAGCTTGCATGAAAATCAAATCTCCACCACTATAAATGAGATGATACACAAATCAAAAGGTCTTTAACAGGATTGTAATGGGGCCTGGGTTAAAGGTGTGGATAAAGGCTAAAAAAGAGGGTTAGAATCAAGATTAATTTAAATAAATTACCAAACTTAGAAGAATGAAGCTAATTGCTGAATTACAAGAAAGTGCCAGAGTTTGAACTATCTAAAGCCAATGATTGAGATTTTTCTCAATATAACAACTTTAACTTATCCAAGCTCTTTAGAAAAATATGTAACTGAATGAATAAATATACATTTTTTTTAAGAACAAGTAATGGAAAATACATCATAAGGATAAATTTAGCAACTAGAATGAATGAACATGATTAGGTAACTAATCAAATTAAATCTCGACAAAAAGGGAGTCAATAAAAAGGGAGAAATTCTTAATGAATTAAAAAGGGTTAAGTTGTGGGTTAATATTAAGGGGAAAATCAAGAAATAATAGTTAAGGCTCAAAGGGGTTCACTAGTGGTCAATTGTATGGGTAGGCTTTTTATGGGTTAAATGGGTTAGATCCTAGGTGCCTTTATCATTTTCGTATATCAAATCAAAGGTGTGGTCTTGACATGCATAATCAAAGCAAGTTGTAGAATAACAAATCAACGTTGACACACTCATAACCAATAAAATTAGTGAGCAAGAAAGATGTATGCTCTAAAAGGCTCAAAATCTCACGAAAATTATTGGTATTTTGATGTCAATCCTGTAAATTCAAAATTTCAAGATAATACCTCAATTTAAGGAAACAACCTAGCAATTTTAATTCTCAAAAGTCAACTTATCATGCTTGATTTTCTAATGTCTTAAAGTTTAAACAATCAATGCATAATTACCTATGATTTAATTCAAAACATATCAATAAAAATCATAAATCAATTAAAATTCATTCTAATAAGAATATGAGAGAATTGTTTGAGAACGAGATCAAAAAATTCAGGGGTTTTGGATAATCACATAATTAACCTCCCTACACTTAAGATGTATATTGTCCTCAATGTACAAAGATATATAATAACAATATAAGCATAATATCAAAAGAGAGGGAGAGAAGCGAAACTGCCCTGAATTTTTGGGTGAAATCCTTGGAATAGCGAAGGCTGGACTTGTAGATATGACCAATGAAAGGCTTGATTCTGAGTTACTAATTAGAAAATAAACACAACTGTGGAAGAGAATTAAGGGCGTACTCGATAATAACCATTAAGATAACCGTAGTTCAAAATATAAAAACATAAGTCGTCAAAAATAAATAAAAGAAAAATTAACAATAAAAATAAAAAACAAAAATAAAAATAAAAATAACAGTAAAAATAAATGGACTCAAGGTCCTCATCACCGGTGTCGTGATCCGATGGCATTGGAAGAGCGATATGGAGGTGCTCGCGAATCTGTCGCAAAGTCTCGTCGATACTATTAAACCTCGCATCAAGGCTTTCGAACCTTTGAGCACAGTACTGATGGAAATCAGTAAACTTTTCGAATGACACTCCTCAAAAGTTGGCAGCAGAAGGGGCGTGGGAAGGATGGTGTAGCCATGTGGTGCGCGGTGGTGGTTGTGCTAAAGGGGGAAAGGAGGGAGAAGGGGGAAAAGAAAGGAGAAAATGGAAAAGGAAAGGGAAGAAAACGTGGGATGTAGGGAGGGAAGAAAAGGAAAGAACAAGGAAGAGCTAGGGGTGGCCAGTCGGTGGGGGAGGGAGGTGACAGTTGGCGGCTAGGGTTGGGGATTTTGGGGAAAAAGAGGAAGAAAATAAAATTTAGGGTTTAGGGAGTTTAAAAAGGGGCACATCCGTGTGTGACCCGTGTTGGTCCACACAATCGTTTCACACGCCTGTGTGAATCACGTCCAGCCCGTGTTTATCGTGAAAATTTATTATCCAGTCATCACACGGCCTGAGGACACGCCCGTGTGTCCAGGCCGTGTGGTTCACACGGCCGTATCACACAGCTGTATCACACAGCCGTGTGCGATGTTGTTCGCTTCTCCCACGCCTGTGTGGTGTCCCACACACCCGTGTGTCCGAACACAGGGCCGTGTACCTCGCCCGTGTGTCTGAACACACGGCCGTGTGCCTCGCCCATGTGTCCTAACACACGGCCGTGTGCCTCGCCCGTGTGTCCGAACACACGGTCGTGTGCCTCGCTTGTATGGCTCCCTGTCTTATTTAAAATTTAAAAATTTATCTCCAGTTTTCACACGGCTTAAGACACACCTATGTGCCCAGGCCCTGTGCTTCACACGGCCGTGTCAGACGGCTATGTGGATCGATACTTGGGGATTTTGTAACCCTGTTTTCATATGGCCAAGGACATGCCTGTGTGTCCAGGCCGTGTGGGCCACTGTACCTACACAAAAACATTAAAAATTGAAAAAAATAAACTAGTTAGTGGTGTTAGTGCTCGAGTTGCCTCCCGAAAAGCGCTTATTTAAAGTCTAAGCTCGACTTACCTCTCATTCGTATGATTACGGTGGATCACAGAGTTGAGACTCCTCTTTCTCACCATCAATTCTATTATCTGCTTATAGTTTAAGTCGAGTAATATTTACCTTAAAAGTGTCGAATTAAGAATGATTTACCTCGACTGTACCGTATGGGAAAACATTCAGTACCGTGAAAGGGGTCGCTCCGTTCATATTAAGCTCTAAAGTAGCAATGTGGGGGTCCTTTTCATCTAACAATACTTTATCCCCAACTTTAATTTTCTTTGTTTCATCCCTATGCTCCTCGTGGTGTCGCTTTGATTTCGTGTGCTTTTGGTTTCTCCTTGACATGTGTTCGCCATTCATCTAGTTCATTGATCTGAAGCCTTCATTCTTCATGAGTCGCTCTATTTTTGTGGCATGGATTAGAATGAAGCTCCATCACGTTCTTCCTAAAGGACACCTGCAAAGAAGTTTGAGTTGTAATATTATTTAAATTAACCGAATCATCTCGATTACTAGATATTTTAGCAGAATCACGAGCTTGGAGAGTAATCGTGTCATCCCCTACACGAAGTATTAGTTCACCTGTGCTAACATCAATGATAGTTCTAGCAGTTTCTAAAAAAGGTCGCCCTAAAATCAAAGGTACGTCATTATCCTCTTCCATGTCTAGAACAACAAAATCAATTGGAAATATAAATTTATCGATTTTGACAAGTATGTCTTCAATGATACCCATAGGAAATTTAATTGTTTTATCTGCCAATTGAATGTTCATCCTAGTTTGTTTGGGTTTTCCTAGACCTAGTTGTTTAAACATTTTGTAAGGCATGACATTAATGCTCGCCCCTAAATCAGCCAAGGCATTGTTAACATTTAAACTACCAATTAAGCAAGGAATCGTAAAACTCCCTGGATCTTTCAACTTGTTGGGTAGCTTATTCTGTAGAATGGCTGAGCAAACTGCGTTCAACTCCACATGCGACGCATTATCAAACTTCTGCTTATTTGCTAAAAGCTTCTTTAAAAAATTAACTGCATTTGGCATCTACGAGAGAGCTTCAATAAACGGTAAGTTAATATGTAATTTCTTTAATAATTTAAGGCATTTACCAAATTGTTCATCCGTATGGTCTTTCCTTGTCGCACTGGGGTATGGCACATAAGGTTTATATTCTCTACTTATCGATTTTCACGCATTGTGGTCCACCTCATCCTTACCTTTACTTACCACAAATCTTTGCCTCGATTATAGTTCAGGTTCAACTAATCCTTCTTCATCTCGAACAGTAATCGCATTACGCTACTCCCTTGGGTTAGTTTCAGTATTACTCGGCAAGCTACCTTGTGGTTGTTCGAAAATCATCTTTGCCAACTGGCCTATTTGATTCTCGAGCCCTTGAATCGACGCCTGTTGATTTTTAAGCGCTGTTTTGGTATTCTGAAAATAAGTTTCTGACACCGAGATGAATTTTGTAAGCATCTCTTCAAGGTTCAGCTTTTTCTCTTGCTGGTAAAGTTGTTGTTGGAAGCTTGGAGGGGGTGGTGGTCTCTGATTCCCTTGGCCTCCCCATGAGAAATTTGGGTGGTTCCTCCAACCTTCACTGTAAGTGTTACTATAAGGATTATTTTGAGGTCAAGGATTATTACCCATATAATTCATTTACTCATTCTCCATGTTGTGGCCATAGGGTGGGTATTCTGAATTGCTCGCTCCACCTCCACTTGCATCCCATTGCATTACTGGATGAACCTGTGAAGAACCAAGTAAACCATCAATTTTTCTATTCAAAAGTTCTACCTAATTAGAGAGCATAGTAACCAAATCGATGTTAAAAACGTTGGTCGCTTTCGTCAGCTTTGTGCTCATAACTTGCCACTGATAATTATTCAGTGACATTTCTTCTATAAACTCATAAGCCTCTTCAGGTGTCTTATTATTAATAGTTCCACTAGCAACTGCGTCAATCATCTGTCTAGTCAAGGGATTCAGACCGTTGTGAAAAGTTTGAACCTGTAGCCAAAATGGTAACCCATGGTGAGGGCACCTTCTCAATAGATCCTTGTACCTCTCCCATGCATCATAGAGTGTTTCTAAATCCATTTGCATAAAAGAATAAATATCATTCCTCAGTTTAGCTATTTTAGCCGGCGAAAAATATTTAAGCAAAAAATTCTCATTCATTTGTTCCCAAGTGGTGATTGACCCTCGTGGCAACGAGTTTAACCATTGTTTAGCCTTATTTCTCAATGAAAAGGGAAACAACCGAAGGCGAATGGCATCGTCAGAAAATCTATTGATCTTAAAAGTGTCCCAGACTTCCAGAAAATTTACTAAATGAGTGTTTGGATCCTCGTCCTGCAAACCATCAAACTGAACAAACTGTTGTATCATTTGAATTGTGTTAGGTTTCAGTTCAAAATTATTTGCAGCAATAGTAGGTCTAACTATACTCGATTCAGTTCCTGTTAAACTAGGTTTAGCATAATCATACATAGTACACGGAGCAGGATTCTGTTCTACTGGATTGGTAGCAACCACAGGAGGTAGCGGATTATTCTGATTATCAGCCATTTCCTCGTTGGTAGTATGGATATCGTCCTCTTGTCCTTCCTCTATGTATTGTAGGCTTCGCCTAATTTCTCTTCAGTTTCTGCGAGCTATGCTTTCGATCTCATTGTCAAAAAGTAGAGGTTCTGACGGGTTCCTCCTAGTCATAAACTATTAAAAACCTGCCAGGAGCAAATAAAAGAAGAATTAGAAAAGAACAATTAAACTAACAAAATAAATTGCAATAAAAGTAAAAAAAATGGCTAAAGTAATAAAAATCAAATCTTCCTAATATCTTAGTCCCTGGCAACAGCGCCAAAAACTTGATGGTCGTGAAACTAACTATAAATTCGACTAAGGCAAGCCCACCTATTGAATAATAGTATAGTTCTAGTGAGACCGAAAATATCGTATCTACGAGGACTAAAAGTACTAGTAATTACTATCTTTTTATTATCTAGCCTAAGAATTAAAGTGTTTTTAAACTAAAAATAATTATCTAATTAACTAAGATTATGACAAAGATGAAAGTTTGGAAAATACTTTAGGAAAAACCGATAGAGAAGACAATACCCAAGGAAGGATCCACCTAGACTTCACTTATTATTTCTGAATTAGACAATTTATTCACTTAACTTAATCCGTAGAAATCCCTAATTTATGTTAATATCTCTCTCGAGACTAAGAACAACTGACTTTAGGTTGATTAATTGAAATCTCTTTTTAATTAAAACCCCTATTGTCGCATTAACTCGATCTGTGGATTCCCTTATTAGATTTGACTCAATCCGGTAGATTTATGTCGTCCTATCTCTAGGATTGCATTCAACTCTGCTTAATTATGAATGATCTACTCTTAAACAGGGACTTTTGCTCCACTGAATAAGCACATCAAAACCTGAATTAATACCCTGGAATATTAAAATAAGAATTTAGAACTCACAATTAAGAATAAGAATAAGTTTTTATCATATAATTCAAATAGTAATAAGATTCGTCATAGGTTTCATCTCCCTTAGGTATTTAGGGAGTTTAGCTCACACTAATGGAAAACATCTCAAAGTATGGAAAACAACAAAACATAAAGAAAACCCCAAAGAACTTCTAGGAATTTGGATGGAAATCTTCAGTCTTGATGTAGATCCTTGCTTCCGAGATGATTCTGATGGTTGTCCATAGGCATTTTCTGCCTCTAACTTTACGCCCCCCTCTAATCCTCTTCTAGGGTGTTTATATAGACTTTGGAATGCTCAAAATAGCCCAAAATTAGAATTTTTCACGTAGAACTAGACTTGGGCTCGACAGGGCCACGGTCGTGTGCCACACCCGTCTGAAGGTGGTCAGGCCGTGTGCAATTCTGACTTGGATTAATGTCAACACGGCCATGACACACGGGCATGTGGTCTACCCGTGTGTCACACACGGGCATGTGGATCACCCGTGTGGAAGTGCCTAGGCCGTGTGAAACACTATTTTAAGCCCAATTAGTCCGTTTTTGGCCAGTTTCATGCTCCTTTCACTTTCCTATGCTCACCTAAGTACAAAACATGAATTTAAAGGATTAGGAGCATCAAATTCACTTAAACCAAGGAAAAATTAGTCATAAATATGCTAAGCATAGGGTAAAAATATGTATAAATTACGGTTTATCATCGATACACAATCTCATTGATCCATTTTTCTTCATTACAAACAAAATCGGTGCACCCCAAGGCGAGAAACTAGGTCATGCAAAACTTCTATCCGTTCACTATTGCAACTGAGCTTTCAAATCTTTTAACTCTTTCAGAGCCATATTGTATGAAGCTATCCATATCGATGATGTTCCCAATACTAACTCAATGGCAAATTCAACCTCTCTGATCAGTGGTAACCCGGGTAACTCATCTGAAAATACATCTGAATATTCACAAACCCCTGGTATTGATTCAATCTTTGATTTAGACACCTTTGTATCAAGTGCGTAAGCAAGACAAGAATTACAACCCTTTCTCAAGTACTTCTGCGCTAATATAGCTGATATCACAATAGGCAACCCATTCAACTTATCAGATTCAATACAAAGAATTTCACTATTCTGACATTTCAACTCAACAGTCTTTTTTCTATAGTTTACAACAGCATTATGTTGAGTCAACCAATCCATACCCAAGATCATATCGAATTCATCAAACGGTAAAAGCATCAAATTAGTTGGAAAATAATAACCTCGATTCATCAAAGGACAATTCTTGCAAACTTTATCAACTAGAACATACTGGCCTAAGGGATTCGATACTTTAACCACAAATTTAGTGGCCTCAACAAGCAAACTTTACTAGGCACTAAATTCGTACAGACATATGAATGGGTTGATCCAGAATCAATCAAAGTAGTTACATCAGTGTCATAAATAGAAAAAGTACCAGTGATAACATTTGGTGCCGATGCATCCTCAGGGGCACGAATAGCATAAGCTCTGGCTAGTGCTTGAGCCTTAGATCTCACAGTTGAATCCTTTGTTGCACCTTTGCTATTATTCACATTTCTAGTATTTCGAGGTGGTCTCCCTCTAGTAAATGTATTTGTAACAGCCCGTTTTTAGGTCAAATCGAAATAGTAGTTTCAGGACAACAAATCTGAAGTTAAAATATTTATTTTATTATTTTAATAAGGTCTACAGCATGATAGATAAATTATGTGAAAGTTTCATAAATAAATTTTGTTGTTTAAATGCTTAATTCGGTAAAAAGGACTAAATCGCGTAACGAGTAAAAGTTGAGTACTATTGTTTAAAGGTATTAAATAGTTATGGTTTATTAATATGGAAGTCCTTATAATGTTATTTGATCTTAATTTAAGTTAATGGACATTCATGTCCATGAATTTCATGATATAATAAGTTTAATATAAGGTTATATTGGTAATTGGATTAATAAAGTTTAATTTAATAAAACAAAATGCATTTTATTCTTCATTAATCTTCTCAACCAAATCAAGGGCAAGGAATAGCCATTTTTAAAGCTTCAAACCTTCGGTCACTTTACCTTGAGCATGTAAGTCTGTTTTAACTCGATTTTTAATTATTTTTACGTTTTTGAGCTCGTTACAGCTTAATCTAGCTAGCCTGTACCTTCATTTTCAAAACTGTTATAGATTTTGAGATATGCCATTGTTGAATACTTAGGTATTTTGAAGTCTTTTGATAGATTATGGAATCTTGATGATAGTTATACAAGTTTTATAAAGTGATTTTTGATAAAAATGAGAATTAGGGATTAATTTGTAAAAGATAGAAATGTTGTGGTTGAAATTATGAATAAAATGAAAATATGGGTTGTTATGTGATCATGTGAAATTCAGCTATACATGGGTTAAGGGTAAATTGCATAAATTTGCCATTTTGTGTATAAAGGACTAAATTGCAAAGTAGTCAAAAGTCTAGGGGTAAATTTGCAATTTGGCCAAAAATGAATGTTTTAGGCTAAATTGAGTTGAATGAATATTAAATGAGTTAATTTGATATAATATATATTAAGATAAGCAAATACCAGAATTAGATCGGGGGAAACGAAAAGTAGACTAGTAGTCAACGGTTATTCGAGCAACTCGAGGTAAGTTCGTATAATTAGAATCAAACTGTACTATACTTGCAATGGTTGAATTGAATGTATATAATTGAATTATTTGAGATATGAATACTTTGATGATATATCGAATTTGTTACCGAGCCTTAGTTAAACTATATTAATTCATTGGATACGAGTGACGTGTTACTGGAATTACCGAAATGGTCAAGCTCCTGCATTTGTTGCAAGCTCACCATAGCTTATATGAGCTTACTGTTTCAACTCATTAGAGCTTATCGATTCAGCTCGAAAGAGCTTACTGTTTAGCTCAATAAAGCTTACCGTTTTCAGCTCAATAGAGCTTACTGTTATCAGCTCATGAAGAGCTTACTGGCCATGTCTTGAAAGATCATGTATGATGATGAATTGACGAAATTATTGACATTGTTCACTCGATTATTCTTTGAAGTTCTAATAGATTCAACGGGCCTAAATAATGTTATATGAACAAGCTAAGGTTTATGTATTAGTTAAATGACTAACATGTGATGATTATGTGTGATTAGGTGATGGTTATGTTGAATTGTTGGCATGTTATTATCGCATTTGATTACTTTAAATGGTAAGTTTGATTCTAAATTATACGGGCTTACTAAGCTTAGAAGCTTACTCTTTTTCTTTTTTTATGTCTTATAGAGGTTCGTTAGCTCTCTCGTTTCGGACAAGTCAGAGTTGCACGTCACGCTATCCAAATTTATGTTTGGTATTTTGAACTTATGAACTTATGTAAATATGGCATGTATAAGCCAGTTTGATAGTAAAAGTTATGTTTTGGAATCTTAGTTTGAATATGAGCTTGTATATAAGTTAAGCCATGTGATTTGGCTTATTTAGTACCATATTTTGGTTGTATATATATGTGTTTGAATATGGTATTTTTGGTATGATAATGTTTGAATGAAATTCTGCGAAGGTAGTCTTGATTTGTGGATGTTAAGTGGATGAATTGTACATGTTGTTATATTGGTATATGGACATGTAAGCGGTAAGTTTGGATATGGCTTATAATGTGTATTGAATTGGGTATGGCTTATAATGTGTATCAAATTGGTTCATTTGGTTGCAAATTGAGTTGTTTAAATGTGTTCATATATGAATGTATATGCTTATATCTTAGGGTGGCAAATTTGGCTATTCAAATGGCCTATTTTTGTCCACACAAGTAGAGACACGGGCGTGTGTCTCAGTCGTGTGCGACACACGGTCACATTGAACGGCCGTGTGTCCCTTAAGGTACCCTATGAATTAAAGTCAGTATACCCTCCAGTTTTGACAAGGCCTAGGCACATGGGCATGTCTATTGGTCGTGTATGGCACACGGGATGGAGCACGAGTGTGTGGTCGGCCATGTGGCCAAGTCAGTAGCCTCCTAAATTTTTGCACGGTCTGGCACATGAGCATGTCTTGTGGCCGTGTGGATAAGTCAGTATGTATGCCCTATTTTTCCACGGCTTAGACACACGGGCGTGTCTAAAGCCATGTGAGGCACACGGCCTGTTTACATGGGCGTGTGACCTTTGAAAATTTAAAAATTTTCTAAGTTTCTGAAACTTTCATACGTTACCAATTTGGTCCCGAATGCATGATTTAGACCTTGTATGCTCGATTTAAGTTCATATTGAATATGAATGACCTGTATTTATTGTAATGAGATGATACTCAATATATGATTGTTCTGAACTAAGTCACAGGTCTAATAACGCCTTTTAACCTATTCTGGCGACGGTTACGGGTTATGGGTGTTACATTTTATTGGTATCAGAGCCATAGTTTAGTCAGTTCTAGGACTAACGTAGCATATCTGAGTGTAGCTATACATGCCACATATAAAACTGTGATAGTGTGATGACTCTTGAAATTCTTACATGTGTTTTTTTATAGTAATGGATCCTGAACGAGCTGCAACGGACAACGTAGAAAGTAACACGCTAGCTCCTGCTCAAGGAGCAGCGCCTACTGAATCTAGACCTGTGACGAGTAGTCACGGGGGTGAGGCTAAAGAAGCCTTCTTTCAGATATTAAATGAGTGGTTCACACAGTTTATACGTACAAACCCGGCTGTTTCGCAACCACCACCCTCACCTGTTCCCCAACCGATTCCATTAGTTCCTCAAGGTATCGATCTTCTGTGATTGAAAAACCACCTGTTGATAGAATACGAAAATATGGGGCTGAGGAATTTAGAGCTACTGCTAATGATGACCTTGAAAAGGCTAAATTTTGGCTTGAGAACATGATTCGGGTGTTCAATGAATTGTTCTGTACACTCGAAGAATGTATGAAGTGCATTGTATCATTGTTGAGAGATACTGCTTATCAGTGGTGGAATACCTTGATATCCGTAGTTCCGCCAGAGTGAGTCACTTGGGATTTCTTCCAAGTTGAATTTAGAAAGAAATACATTAGCCAAAGATTCATCGACCAGAAGAGAAAAGAATTTCTTGAATTGAAGCAGGGCCTTATGTCAGTTATAGAATATGAACGAGAGTTTGTATGACTCAGCAAATATGCCTGTGAATGTGTATCGTCTGAAGCTATAATGTGTAAACGATTCGAGAATGGATTGAATGTAGAAATCAAAGTGTTAGTTGGAATTATTAAGCTTAAAGAGTTTGTTATCCTATTTGACCGAGCCTGTAAGGCTAAAGATTTGTGTAAAGAGAAAAGAAAAGTTGATTCTAAGGCTAGAGCGTCTAGAAAAAGATTTACGGGTAAATCACATTAATCAGCATCAAAGAAATTTAAATAATATCACCCTCGTTCTACAACCCCTGCGGGAATTTCTATCAAAGACAAAAATACGAGACAATCAAGTTCAAAACCTCAGGCAACATCTGTGGCCAGTATGGGAAGTGTTAGAAATGTTGCATTTGAATGTAAACATTGTAATAAGCAACATTATGGTGAATGCAGATTAGTGAGCGGAGCTTGTTTTAAATGTGGATCTTTGGATCATTTTCTCCGTGAGTGTCCAGAAAAGTTCACAGCTGAAAGAGAACAACCAGTGAAAACATGTAACACGGCTAGTAGAGGGAGACCGCCGTGAAACACCAAAAATGTGAGTGGTAATTGAGGTGCTACGAGAGATTCAACTGTGAGATCCGAGGCACGAGAACCTGCCAGGGCTTATGCTATACGTGCATGAGAAGAAGCATCATCACCAGACATTATCACCGGTACTTTTTTTTTTACATTGATAGATCCTAGATCAACCTATTCATATATCTATATGAATTTAGTATTTAAAAGGAGTTTACATGTTGAGTATATAGAATTTGTAATTAAAGTATCAAACCTCTTAGGCAAGTTCGTTTTAGTTGATAAAATTTGTAAGAATTGTCCTCTGATGATCTGGCGTTACTGTTTTTGAGCTGATTTGATGCTTATACCGTTCGATGAGTTTGATGTGGTTCTGGGTATAGACTGGCTGACTATGCACGATGTAGTTGTGAATTGTAGACAGAAGATAATAGAATTGAAATGTCAAAATGGTGAGATTCTTCAGATTAATTCTAATGATTCGAATGGATTACCTACTGTAATATCATCTTTGTTAGCTCAGAAATACTTGAGAAAGGGATATGACGCATATCTTGCATATATTTTCGATATGAAGGTGTCAAAATCAAAGATTGAATCCATACCTGTTGTTTGTGAGTTCTCGGATGTATTTCCAGAAGAATTACCAGGATTACCGCCGATCAGAGAAGTCGAATTTGATATTGAGTTAATACTGGGAACAATTCCGATATCTATAGCTCTGTACAGAATGGCTCCAACAGAATTAAAAGAGTTGAAAGCTCAGTTGCAAGAATTGTCAAATAGAGGTTTTGTACAACTGAGTTATTCTCCTTGGGGTGCATTAGTATTGTTTGTGAAAAAGAAAGATGGCTCGATGCACATGTGTATTGATTATAGACAGTTGAATAAAGTGACTATAAAGAACAAATACCCTCTACCACGAATTGATAACTTATTTGACCAGTTGAAAGAGGCTACGGTATTTTCAAAAATTGATTTGAGATTGGGTTACTATCAGTTGCGAGTTAAAGAGTCGGATGTACCAAAAATCGCTTTTAGAACAAGGTATGGCCGTTATGAATTCCTTTTTATACCTTTTGGTTTAACTAAAGCTCCTACCATTTTTGTAGACTTGATGAATCGTATATTCAAACCGTATTTAGATAGATTTATTGGGGTATTCATTAATGATATTCTAATCTATTCACGAGATGAATTTGAGCAAACCGAGCACTTGAGAATTGTGTTACAAACTCTACGTGATAAGCAGTTATTTGCAAAGTTTAGTAAATGTGAGTTCTGGCTCAAAGAGATTGGATTTTTGGGACATATTGTTTCAGTCAACGGTATTAGAGTTGATCCGAGCAAGATTTCTGCTATTGTTGACTGAAAACCTTCGAGAAACGTATTTGAAGTCCGTAGCTTTTTGGGCTTAGCGGGCTATTATAGAAGATCTGTAAAAGGCTTTTCAATGATTGCAATACCAATGACTCGATTGCTACAAAAAGATATGAAGTTTGAATGATCAGAAAAGTGTTAGTAGAGTTTTGAACAATTGAAAGCACTATTAACAGAAGCATCAGTTTTAGTTCAACCTAAATTGGGTAAGGAATTCGTGATTTATAGTGATGCATTGCTGAACAGATTGGGCTGTGTTTTAATGCAACAAGGAAAAGTTATAGCTTATACTTCCCGACAGCTGAAACCACATGAAAAGAATTATTCGACGCATGATTTAGAACTGGCTGCGATTGTATTTGCATTAAAGATTTGGCGACACTACCTATATGGTGAAAAATACCACATTTATACGGACCATAAGAGGTTGAAATATCTGATGTCACAGAAAGATCTGAATTTGCGGCAACGAAGTGGCTTGAGTTATTAAAAGATTATGACTTTGTGATTGATTATCACCTAGGAAAAGCTAATGTAGTTGTTGATGCCTTGAGTCGAAAATTATTGTTTCCATTACGAGCCATGAATACTTAGTTGATGATATGTGATGATGGATCTATTTTAGCTGAATTGAAAGCTAAACCGGTATTTTGCAACAAATATGTGAAGCTCAGAGAAATGATCGTGAACTGCAAGCTAAACGAATTCAATGTGAGTCTATTTCTGATTCAGAATTTCTTATTGGAACTGATGATTGTTTAATGTTCTGAATAGAATTTGTGTATCAAAAAATACAGAACTTATTCAGAAAATTTTGTATGAAGCACACAGTAGTCTCTTTCTGTTCATCCAGACAGTACCAAGATGTATAATGATTTGAAACAGCAATATTAGTGGTTAGGAATGAAATGGGATATCTTGGAGTTTGTATCGAAATGTTTGACTTGTCAACAAGTGAAAGCTGAACATCAAGTACCATCTGGTTTACTGCAGCTTGTACTGATTCCTGAATGGAAATGAGATAGAGTCACTATGGATTTTGTATCGGGACTGCCCCAAACTCTAAAAAAGAAAGATGCTATTTGGGTTGTTGTTGATCGACTAACAAAATCAGTTAATTTCATACCGGTATGTATGGATTACTATTTGGATGACTAGCTGAATTGTACTTGTCTGAAATCGTACGATTACATGGTGTACCACTGTCTATTATCTCTGAAAGAGACCCGAGATTTACGTCGAGATTCTAAAAGAAATTACAAGAAGCTCTTGGAACGAAATTGAATTTTAGTACAGCTTTTCATCCCAAACGGACGGTCAGTCTGAAAGAGTTATATAGATACTTGAGGATATGTTACGTTGTTGCATTCTCGAGCTTGAAGGTAACTGGGAGAAATATTTGCCTCTGATTGAATTTGCGTATAACAACAGTTTTTAAACAAGTATAAAGATGGCACCGGACGAAAATTTATATGGTTGAAAGTGTCGAACACCGTTATACTGGACTGAATATAGTGAGAAAAAGATTCACGGGGTTGAATTAATCAAAGAAACAGAAGAAAAAGTGAAAACTATTCGAGATAGTTTAAAAGCAGCTTCAAATCGATAGAAATCTTATGTAGATTTAAAATGTAGAGAGATTGAATTTCATGTAACACCCCTAACCCGTACCGTCGCCGGAACGGAGTCTTAAGGTATTACAAGATAAAATACAATTTTAAACAAATACATAAGAATTATATAATTAACCGTAAACACAAGTCTCGAAAGTTAATCAAAATCTAAATCATAAATTAACACATCTCTTAAATGAGAACATTTCGGTTCATAGGTATACATAACAGATACGTCATTCACATGTAACATTATAAAACATGTATATGTATTGTATTACACACTCACTATTTACATTTATTTATCAATTCCTATAATCATATATACAAGGTAATATGCTTCCATATATATTTTTTTATTTTTTAAAAAAAAAACACCTTACTTATATACAAGGCATGCAAAAACTTAAATAATATAGCATGTCAAAATGTCATATGCGCATGTCAAGGTTTAATGTATAAATGAGCTGCAAAGTTTATATCATGCATATTCTATCCTCTTTACACACTAGCTTCATGACTTATAAAAATTCAATGTCTTTAGTAATACACCATATGACTGAATATACATATTATCAAACAAGTCGAATGTATATTATGATTACGCTCTTGATATAGACTTAGTATAAACAAAGCATATATGTATTACTTATTTATCATGAATTCATGCAAGGTGCGCATTTACCCAAGTGCCAAAACTATACTTAACATTTAAACGTCAAATATATATATAACAATTAAACAACTAGGTTAATCATTATCCACATACATTATTTGTCACTTAGTAAACAAACTAAATAAGCTAGATTATAACTACCCATCATTTAAATATTACCGCATTCAATATACACATTAATAAACATACTAAACACACACATTATGCCCATATGATTTTATGGCCAAATCCTTATACCTAGAATCACATATGTATACAAGCTTCCATTATCACTTTACCAACAATCAAATTTGTTAATATGCTTTAAACAAGGACATGTAGATTGAGACTATACATAATAATTAAATTCACATGCATACTGCGTATTAATATGAAACGTCGAAACCATTTTTATTTTGAAAAATGGGGATCGACTTTTAAACGAGGTATGGAGTCGCCACCAATCCTTTTTGTTTAGGTGTGATCGGGTCACCCTATGGTCGATCATTTTAATAAAGCATTTTGGTTTATTAAAACAACGTTTTTGGTCTATGAAAAACTTGAAGACGGATTAGGGAGTCGGTTACACGCGAGGAAGGATTAGCACCCTTGCAACGCCCAAAATTGGTACTCTATTGATCAATTAACGTCCTAATGTTGAAAATTTGAAAAGATTTTAAAATACAATCTTTCAAAAATGCTTGGATAACTTGAATTGGATGTCGAGATTCTCTCGTTTAGAAGAAATAAAAAATCATGTCCAGAACGATTGGATACAATATTTCAAACCCTCAATACAAGATCATTTCGTAATTTTCAAAATTCATGCATTTGAAATTTCAAAAGGATATTTGGTTATTTGGCCAAACGGTAAATCGCAACCCAGCACGATTGGGAACGATTTATCGAATTTCCAAATACGAAATATTGTCTCATTTTAATTTAAGAAAACATGGATGAAATGTCAAAAGGATATTCCATATCTTAGTCGAATGAAAAATCGAAACCCAGCACGATTGGGCACGATCTCTCAAACTTCCAAACACGAAATATTGCCTCGTTTTAGTTTAAGAAAACATGGATGAAATTTCAAAAAGGATATTCCATATTTTAGTTGAATGAAAAAAATCGAAACCTAACATGATTGGGCACGATCTCTCAAACTCCCCAAATACGAAATATTGCCTCATTTTAATTTTAAAAAGCATGGACGAAATTTCCAAAGGATATTCCGTATTTTAGTTGAACGAAAAATCCAAACCCAGCACGATTGGGCACGATTTCTTGGACCTCCAAACACAAAATAATTCCTTAAGTTGAGAGGGTTCGAGTTAACAATGATAAAAGCTGAGTCAAAATATACTTGTTTGGTTTGCTTGTGGATAAAAGACAATTGATATCGAGTGAATAGGGGAATTGGAAACATGATACAATAACAAGGAATAAAACATAATTACATGCATGAAACAATAGAATGTGAATACAATATGAAAACAAAAAATGACACATAATACACAAAACAATATGAAAACTAGAAACCAATATAGCACAAAACAATTTAAAAACCTATGGAAAAATATACAAAGGAATAACACATGCTAGAACTCGAAATAATTTGTATGTACATAAAAACTAATAATATATGAACAATTATTTAAATATATAATATGTAAGAAGAAATTCGAAATAAATAATATATAACATGATTTCAAATAAAACAAATCAATTTAACTAATTATATATATATATATATATGAAGATGAAAAATTAATGTAAATAATGTATATACAAAGATAATAAAGTATTTAAAATAAATAAAATATACAGTTTAAAATAGGATTCTTAAAAGAAAACTAACTTATACATAAATAAATTTAAAAGGAAAGAAAAAAAAATATATCAATAAATAGATTTAAATGAAAAATATTTACATAAAATAATATGAGATCAATAGTGTGTACTTAGAGTAAAAAAAATTAATATAAGTTATGTATATGTATATACAATAGTATTAAATTAAATATCATATAAAGAAGTAGAAATATATATAAAAGAGGATTTTAAAATAAATAAATTGTAAAATAAAACAATTTAAAATATATATATATGAATGAAAGTATAAAATAACAAACTAGAATAATGCAAAATCAGTAAAGTATGTTAAAACAACCTCTAAAAGATGAATAATGAATCAATTTAAAAAAAAAAAAAGAATTACAAAGAATAAAAAGGTAAACTGAAATAACAAATACTCAATTGAAATAAAAATAGAATCAAAAGGATGATTTGAAAGTAAATAAAGTGATAAAACAGAATTAAGGATTTTAAAAAAATGCGCGTAAATAAAAGGGGATTAAAAATGTAAATAACCCAACTCTCCAAAACGTGGTGCTTCAATGCGGACTAAAATGCAATTGACACAAAATTCATGTGTAAAATTTGTAAAAAAAATAAAAAATAAATAGGACTTAAATAAACAGCAGCGCAAATAAGGAGGATTAACCATGCAAATTACCCACTTTAAACTATGATGCACAAATCCCTACCCCTTTTACCCAAACGGCATCGTTTCATTATACATAAAACACTAAGCCATCTTGTTTGCCAAAATTATTTGCGCCAGATTTGATATAGTCTAAAAGGGTTTTCATTTTTCACTGCTCTTGCGCTAATTAGTTCTTCCCCACCATCGATTCATCACCATAATCGGCAGATGACATTGTACAAGCCCAATTTTGCTGGCCCAATTAACCCCACTAAAATACCCAAACAGAAACCCATTAAATTAAAACCCACTGAACCTAAACACTAAGCCCAAAACCCAACAGCAGCCCAATTCAAACCCTAAAACACAAAAAAACTAAAAAACCCTAGCTGCTGCCGTCCCATCACCACTTGCACAGCCACCGCCTCTGCTGCCACCACCACGTCACATCCACCGCCCCAAACAAGCCTGCAAAGTAGACATGCAAACAACAGTGAAATTGTAAAAAAATATATGCAATGGCCTTATAAAAGCCTAAAAGGGAGGGTTTGTAAAAGGGGGTTCTCTTTTTTTCTTTTTTCCTTCAAAAAAAATACAAAGAGAGATACAATCAAAAGGCTAAATACAAACTCAAAACCCCAGCAAGATAGATTGAAGATCAAATCTAAGGTTTAACCATTTTTTATTTTCATTTTTTTCTTTTCAAATTTATTTGTGCTCATAATACCTCTTTCTATTAAAGCAATCAACACACGTATATATATATATATATATTAGTCATAAAAAAATAAAAAAATAAATACCCTTGGCGATTTCCGCCACCGTAATGGTGGTGGTCGCGACACAACCTTGCATGACGGAGGAAGACAGGTTGTCACGGAGTCTGGACGGACCAAGAGACCTGCACAGAGAGAAAAGAAGCATTTTTTTGAAAAACAAAAGGGAAGAATGATTTTTTAAAAAAAATTTTAGTTTATATAGGAGTATAAAATGACGTAATTTTAAGGGGATGATGGAGACCTCAAAACGGCGCCGTTTGGCCCTCGACCCGCGCAGGCGACCCGACCCGCTAGGGGATCCGCGCGTTTTTGTCCCAATGGGATATTTTCTCAATAAGTCCCTCCGCTTTAAGTTTTTTTATTTATTTCAATTATACCTTAAAATTTACTTTGGTTTCATTTTGGGCCCCCATTCGAGCGACGTCGTTTAGGAGGGCGGGGGATTATTTCATTTTTGGACCCTGTATGCTATTCGCGCCTTCAAATTGGTCCCTTTCTTCTTTGTTTATTTTCAAATTGGCCCCGAACCTTCACTTTAAGTTCAATTTAGCCATTTTTTTGTTATTTTATATTAAATTAACTAACTTAATATAATTATTACTATTATTATCTAATATATTTTTTATTATCACGATTTTTATTATTTTACTATTATAACTCAATATGTCGTCATTACTATTAATATTATTTTTAATTACCATTATTACTATCATATTTGCATTTATATTTATTTTATTTTAATACTATTACTATTACAACTTCCATTTTTTATTTCTAACAATTAGTATTTTTTATCTATATATTATTAATTATATTATTATTATTATTACTATTATTCTTTATTGTCATGTTTAATATTTTTATTTTTATAGCTATCATTTTATTACTAATATCACTATTGTTATATTTAGTATTATTTTTACTTTCATTATAACTACTACTATTATTATTATGGTTTCTCTTTTATACATTTACGTTTCTTAATACATTAATTTTTTTTCATACTTTTATTTTCAAACTTTGAAATTTTTTATATATTTTTATTTTGTATCATTATTTTGTTTCATATAACATTTATTTATATTTACACCATTATTATTATTTTATCATTTTTTATTATAAGTTTCTTTACTTACTCGTATGTTTATTTGCTTACCCCCGGTTTAAAATCAAACTTACACTATAATTTACTTTATTATTTCCTTTATCGTCGTATTTTCATTTTTATTTCGTTCTGTTCTCATTATCATTATTTCATTATGTTCATTCGTTTATTCATATATATCTCAACATATCTATATTATTCGTCATTATTATTGTTGTTTATATCATCACCTTTATTATTATGTATGTTAATGCTGCGATTTGTTTCTAATTTCACCATGCAACTATGATTACATTGTTTTTTTTACTCAACGCATATAATCCTGTTTTCTAAAACAAAACAAGTTTCGTATTTAGACAATTCGACAAAACCGTTCCCTAACTTACTGGGTTTCGGCATTTCTTGCTCAATCTAAATAACGATATAATCCTCTAAAATCACAATACGAGTCTTTAAAAATACTTATTTTCGGGGATACGAAGTGTGGTGCCCTAACTTACCGGGTATAACATCTTGATACCTCGAAATAAGAGTTTTACAAATAAAGGCAATATTCGGAGTTTGAAAACTCGAGGAAACGTGCCCTAACTTACTGGGTTTCGATTTCCTTCGTTCACTCTAACTAACCAAATATCCTTTTTAAAAGAAATTAAAAATACATTGATAAAGGGCTAGCCCAATCTCAAAGTGCGAGATATTGTGTCCTAACTTACTGGACGTGGTATTTCATTATTGCGAGACGGGAAGGTCTTTAACATTTGAACTTTTTACAAAGAGAAGGATCGTATTTCAAAGTATTTTAAGTTTTCAAATTTTTGACATTGAGATACTAATTAATCAATTAGGTACCAATTTTGGGCGTACCGAGGGTGCTAACCCTTCCTCGTGCGTAACCGACTCCCGAACTCATTTTCTGATTTTCGTAAACCAAAAATTATCGTTTTAGTAAATCTTAAATTTTATTAAAATGATTAATCAAAGGTGATCCGATCACACCTCATCAAAAAAGGATTGGTGGCGACTCCAGTTTTTTTCGTTTTCATTTTCAAAATCCAAGTCGACTACCGTCTTACAAAAAATGGTTACGACAGCTTGGCGACTCCACTGGGGATTTGAAAGAGTCGAGCCTTAAATTGATTATTTTTGTCTTGTGTCAAAAATTAAAAATCTGTTTTAAAAAATGTACGGTCATCTTGTCGCATTTCATTTTGGTGATGTACTTGATTAGCTTCTGGTTTGATTCTGTTAGTATATTATGCGCATCATACTGCATTATTGGTCAATTTTACCCCTTTAAGTGGAAGTGAGAAACTACTCCTTCGTGAGGTCTTCACCTCCGTATAGGATAGTGGATTGCTTTCGGGATACATCCGTACCTGCGTCTTCGTGAGGTTTTCATCTCCGTATAGCCGTAGGGGAAATGTATTCCCTCGAATCGAACTCGGTCCAGATGAGCCTATAATGGGTGAGGATTGAGGAATCTGTGTTCGTACCTTTACTTTAGGACCGAACCACATGTAATGAGCCTTAAGAGCTTGCCCTAGGTAGAACCACACCGAACCCTAGTGTTTACCCGATTAGATGTTTGATTATTTCTTGATTGCTTTGATCTCTATTCTTAGTTTTAATACTGACTCGCTTGTGTTTTGTTGTTGTTGCATGACATCTCATCATAAAAGGGGTGTTGATTCACGATTTGGTTACTAAATAGAAGAGTTTAACATGGAAAAAGGGTTTCTTGATAGAGTGGAAGATAATGCGGCCGTCCGAGTATGGTCTGAGAAGACACAGCAAGAAAAAGGTGATAGTTTAGCCGAGGGATACGAGTCGGAGTTGTTGGATTTCACTCGCATCAGTGTGACTCAGAACGACCTGCGAGAATTAAGAGAAATATGGAGTAGTTGGAACGACGAGTTCAAGCAACTCTTTTACTGCAACTACGGCGACCTACCTTATTTGCTCGACATAAAGGTGGATAAATACTTATTCCGAGCCCTCGCGCAGTTTTGGAACCCCGCTTACAGTTGCTTCACCTTCGGAGGAATTGACCTAGTACCCACTGTGGAGGAATACATGGCTTTACTTAATTGCCCGAGTATTCAGGTCGACAGGGCCTATTCAAGACCTATTAACGTCCCTCCCTTTTCGAAGAAATTGATACGTATCACGGGAATGAGTGAACAATGGGTTGCAGCCCGTATCAAGCAGAAAGGGGATAGTAAGTGTATTCCTTGGGGGAATTTGAGAGACTTGATCTTGGCACACCCGGATTTGAAGAAAAGGGTTGATGTTTTCGCTCTAAGTATCTACGGTTTGGTTGTCTTTCCCAAGGCATTGGGATATGTAGATGAAGCTGTCTTAGACTTATTCGACCGACTTGATAAAGGTACTACGCCAGTCCCGGCAATCCTAGCAGAAACTTTCAGATCCTTGAATGCATGTCGGAGAGCGGGCGAAGGAAGATTTATTGGTTGTGCACAGCTTCTCTTAGTTTGGTTCCATAGTCATTTTTGGAAAGTAAAAAAGGTTTCCTATCAGGTTTTCTCTAGAGACTATTCTCCATTAGGAGAATTAGTGGCCACATTGAGACGAGATGACATCTCAGAAGAGAAATGGATAACTATCCTCCAGAATTTGCAAGCTGAAAATGTTGAATGGAGAGCTCCATGGTTTATCCCAGCGAGATCTTGTATAGATGCGGCAATTTTGACTGGGTCCCTCTAGCTGGAATATGGGGGGCTTCTGGATACACTCCACTACTCGTATTAAGGCAGTATCGGTCGAGGCAATTCATACTGGCAACACAAGGATTAGCTCAGTGTGAGTTCTCTTATAAAGATGACGGCTATAAGAAAAAAGTTCGTGAGATATCAGATGCGTGGAATCAAACTCGAAGAATGAAGGGATTCACCGCAGGCCTGATGACAACCCCCGAGTATGAGTGGTGGCGGGGTAAAAGAGTCAACGATAACGTTCCTAAGCCAAATCAAGGGGACACTCAGCCAATAGAAGAGCATTTGCGAGTAGCCCCATCTGAGCTAGAGATCATAAAGCAAGACTTCGAGAGAAAAAGCTCAGAATTTGGAAAGAAGATAGAGCAATTAGAGGAAGAAAAAATGCGGCTAGGATTGGACGTCAACATCCATAAGCTAGAGGTCGAAAAGCTAAGGAAAGGGAAGAATAAAGCTGAGGAGGACTTGGATAGTCTGAAGACCGATTATAAGAAGTTACGTAAGTCAATAAGAACTGCCGGTTTGGGCAAAACATCGGAATAGTGGCGTCAAGAGATTAGAAAAGAAAAGACTAGAGCCGATCAGTGGGAGAAGAAGTTTCATGATGTCCGAGTGCGAGAGGATGTTCTGGAAAAGAACTTGTTAGAAAGCCAAAACGAAAAGGAGAAGTTACGAGCTCGGGCTGCTGAATTAGAAAGATCACTACATCAACATCGTAGCCGTAATTCCGTAATCGAGTTGAAAGCCAGTCTAAGTAGGATCGAAGAGTTGAAAGAGGAAATAGGAAAACTCGAGACCGCACTACAAGATAGTAAAATTCGAGTGGAACTCCTTGAGGCAAACAATGAACAGTATAGAGAACAACTCTTCCAATCTCAAGATCAGATCAGAAATAGAGATTATGTCATGGGCGAGGCTGTGACTCAGGTTCGGGAGGTAGCCGATCACTTGAAAACCCTGGCCGTTCAGGCTGATGTATTGAGCTTAAAGTACGAGTCAGAATCAGATCGAGGCCGAAACTTAGCTTGGCTTCTTAGGAAAGTTAAGGCTTTAGGCATTAGGGCAAAGTCGTATATGTAATCATCCGTTCTATGTAAAGAAATTTTCTTCTAGTGAAGTTCTTCTAATGAAATTGAATTAGAATCAACGCCTCTTTTTGCATTCATTCATTTGCATTACATTTCATCATATGCATTAAATTTCACGGAAAGACCCTGATTAAGAAAAATTATTTCAGTTAATCTGGAAACCAACGAAAATCAACCAACTGAACACAGCTACTATACCCGCCGTAAAACCAAAGAAATGAAGATTAGAAAGATTAGAACAACTGCAAAGGGATATGCAAGAGCAATTACAAGTACGGATGTAAGAGCAGTTACCAAAAATCCAACAAGAGATGAGGGAACAAATGCAAGAATCCCAGAATAATATGTTAGGACAGCTAGCACAGTTGCTGGCTAAAGAACGTGAAAAAGGGAAGAACACTATAGGAAGCGACAATGAAGACCCTACCCATCCTCCGGGCTTTACCCCAGTAAACACTCAATCACAACCAGAGATGCACCCACAAACAAATACTTTGTCATTATTAGACCCCAAAGACAATACCCGGTAGGTGCCTCGCACCGATGAATGCTCCTATAGGTTCGGCTCCACTCCGGGATAATCTAGCTAATCCATTCGTCCTGCACCTTGACGAGGTGGCGAAACGCGAAAAAAAGAAAAGGTTGACTGCAAAGCAACTCGATGACCGATGCAAATGGCTTGAAGAGAAATTTAAAGCAATGGAGATTGCTGATTACCGTGGAGGGGTTGACGCTAAGGACTTGAGCTTGGTCCCAGACCTGGTGCTCCCGCTAAAATTTAAAATCCCAGAGTTTGAAAAGTATAATGGGACAAGCTACCCTGAAGCTCATATTATGATGTTCTGTCGAAGGATGACAGGGTATGTCAATAACGACCAGCTGTCGATCCACTGTTTCCAAGACAGTCTGATCGGATCCGCGGCCAAGTGGTATAACCAGCTCAGCCGTGCCCAAATTGGTTCATGGAAGGACTTGGCTCAAGCTTTTATGAAGCAATACGGTCACGTGACGGACATAGCACCCGATAGAATTACCCTACAAAATATGAAAAAGAAGCCGAGTGAAAGCTTCAGGCAGTATGCACAACGATGGAGGGAAATAGCGATGCAAGTCCAACCACCTCTCTTGGAGAAGAAAACAACCATGCTTTTTATCAATACCCTGAAGGCCCCATTCATTAACCATATGTTGGGAAGCGCTACTAAGAGCTTCTCAGACATAGCGATGTCCGGGGAGATGATAGAAAACGCGGTAAGATGTGGGAAAATTGAAGCGGGAGAAAGTGCCAAGAGATCGGCTCCTAGAAGGAAAGAAAACGAAGTGAACAATGCGAACATATATAATAAAAGTTATTCCAAGCCAGTCACAGTGAGCCAACCAAGGGCAGTGGCTACTAGCCATCAGGGCTCTACAAGGCAAGATTCTGACTCGAGGTCTAACACAGAAAAAGTTTAATTCACGCCAATCCCAATGACGTATAGAGAGCTTTATCAAAACCTGTTCGATGCGCATGTGGTGTCCCCATTTTACCTGAAACCTATGCAACCTCCATTTCCTAAGTGGTATGACGCAAACGCTCAATGCGAATCCCATGCAAGAATCTTGGGACACACGATTGAGAACTGCACGGCCTTCAAGAAATTAGTCGAAAGATTCATAAAGATGGGCATTGTGAAGTTTGATGAACCCACAGGACCTAATGTGGCTGGAAATCCGTTACCCAGTCATTCAGATGAAAGGGTAAACGCGATAGTCGAAGGTGGAGGGCCAAGAACTAAGATGGATGTATCGGAGGTAAAAACCCCTTTGAGATGGGTTTGGAAGAAAATGGTGGAAGAAGGTTTACTTACACCAGATTTAGAGGAGAAGCCTGAAGGAGGGAAGTACTACTGTGAATTCCATGACGAGGAAGGGCATGAGATCCAAAAGTGTAATGAATTCAGGGCTCTGGTACAGAGATTGTTAGAAAATAAAGAGATCGAATTCTTTGAGTACACTGAGGACCCAAAAGGAGAAGATGTATGCGCGTCAGAGCAAGGGCCAACCAACAATGTCCAAGGGGCCAATCACCCAATTGTAATCATATCGCGACCAAGGACCAGTGAAATGGGAGTACCAATTGCACCAAAGGTCATAATCCAGAAACCTGTTGCTTTCCCTTACAAAGATAGCAAGAGTGTGCCTTGGAACTATGATCAGAATGTGACAATCTCGGAAAGGAGAACCCGATTGACGCTGCGGAGGAAGGATAAGATGAAGGGTTTTATACACGAAGTGGAAGGCGTTATACCCCGAACACAAAGGTAGAACCAGCTAAAGGAAAATCTGTGGTTGTTGAACAAAGAAATGAGAAGACGATCAGACCTGAGTCACCTGTCAATGAGCCTGTAACAGAGAAAGAGGCTAAAGAGTTCTTAAAATTCCTGAAGCACAGTGAGTACAGCATTGTGGAGAAGTTGCACAAACAACCAGCTCGCATATCGGTACTAGCCTTGCTTTTGAGCTCAGAGACACATCGTAGTGTATTGATGAAGGTGTTAAATGAAACATACGTGGCGGATGATATTTCTTTTAACAAGCTCGATCGCCTGGTCAATAATATCAGTGCTGATAACTTTATTTTCTTTAATGATGATGAAATAACACCGGGGGGTATGGGATCTACAAAGGCCCTGCATATTACCACTCGTTGCAAAGGATACACATTACCGGGGGTATTGATTGATAATGGATCAGCATTGAATGTCCTGCCCTTGTCCATGCTAAATAGATTGCCAGTAGATAGCTCCCACATGAAGACATGCCAGAACGTCGTGAGAGCATTCGATGGCACCGAAAAGAAGGTGATGGGAAGAATCGAGATACCTCTCTTGATCGGCCCAAATACATACGAGGTGGACTTCTTGGTAATGGACATCAAACCATCATACAATTGCCTGTTGGGAAGACCGTGGATTCACTTGGCAGGGGCAGTACCGTCATCCCTACACTAAAAATTGAAGTTGGTAACTGAGGGTAGGTTGGTAACGATAAACGTGGAGGAAGACATCATTGCATCTATCACCAGTGACGCACCGTATGTGGGTACAGATGATGAGGCAATAGAGTGTTCTTTTCGATCATTAGAATTTGTCAACGCTACATTCATCGTCGAAGGAAACAAGGTCCCAGTGCCTAGAATATCCAAAACCACAAGGATAGGCCTACGATTAACTGTTGGCAAAGGAGCCTTGCTAGGGAAAGGACTTGGAAGATGCCTCCAAGGAAGGATCGAGGTACCAGTAGTGAAGGAAAAACGAGATCACTTTGGCTTAGGATTTAAGCCAGATGCGAAGCAAAAGAAGAAAGAGCTGGAGAAAAGGCAAGAGATAAGCAGAGTGCGTCTACGCGGTGAGGAGGTCAAGTGGGAACCAATGACCTTTCCTCACTTATCCAGAACATTCGTGTCAGGAGGGACTATTTACTCAAAAAGAAGATTGACAAAGAAAGAGCCTGCCGAGGAAATATTGAACAGTTTGAGCATCAATGCTATATCCGACGGAAAAACTGAAGAGAATTTAGCTGGAATTCGCCCTTACATCACGGGAAGCGTTTTGAACAATTGGACCGTGGAGGAGATCCCTGTAACTTTTAGGATTAACTCAGAGTAATGTTCAAAACAAACTTATTGCTCTAAGCCTAGGGGCAATAAGAATCCTTTTATGAAATAGGCATATGTCCAAATATTGTTATTTCAATAAAATGCATTTTTGCGTATCCTCTTGAGTGAATATTCTTTTATTCTTTCCAATTCATTCATAATCATACCATACAAATAAAATATTCTTAGATTCATTGTTCTTTGGATTTCTTTCTTCATCCATAACAGGTCCCCAGATATCAATGATATGAGCGATATTGCCAATGACTCAGATATTCCTTTCGAGCAAGACTTGTGTATAGAGGACACGGAAGATTTTGAAGATGACCAAAATTGTGGCCTATCTCCTGATTTGTTAAGAATGGTAGAACAAGAGGAGAAACAAATCTTACCTCACAAAGAGTCAGTGGAAATTGTGAGCTTGGGAGAAGGAAAAGAGGTGAAAATTGGAGCTAGTATCGTTGTAGAAACAAAGCAAGACCTCATCGAGTTACTCCGGGAATTCAAGGATGTCTTCGCCTGGTCATATCAAGACATGCCCGGATTGAATACCGATATCGTGGTACATCGACTCCCCATAAAGGAAGAATGTAGGCCAATTCAACAGAAACTTCGAAGGATGAGACCCGATGTGTTGTTGAAGATAAAAGAAGAGGTCAAGAAGCAGTTCGACGCCGGTTTCTTAGAAGTTGTCAAGTACTCAGAATGGGTGGCCAATATAGTCCCAGTTCCTAAGAAAGATGGGAAGGTACGAATGTGCGTGGATTATCGAGATCTGAACAAAGCCAGCCCAAAAGATAATTTCCCATTGCCTCACATTGATATGCTACTAGATAACACGGCAGGTTACTCACTTTTCTCATTTATGGACGGCTTCTCGGGGTACAACCAGATAAAGATGCATCCAGAAGACATGGAAAAGACCACATTCGTAACCATGTGGGGAACATTTTGTTATAAAGTGATGCCATTTGGGCTGAAAAATGCGAGAGCAACATATCAGAAGGCCATGGTAACTTTATTCCATGATATGATGCACAAGGAGATTGAAGTTTATGTCGATGACATGATTGCAAAATCCAGAACAGAAAATGAGCATGTGCAAGTCCTGAGGAAATTATTCTTAAGGTTAAGAAAGTTCCAACTAAAGCTCAATCCCGCAAAGTGTACCTTCGGAGCCCGGTCAGGAAAACTATTGGGATTTGTGGTCAGTGAAAAAGGAATTGAGATTGACTTAGATAAAGTCAGGGCTATACAAGAATTACCTCCACCACGCACTCAAAAAGAAGTTCGAAGTTTCCTAGGAAGACTGAATTACATTGCTCGATTCATTTCACAACTGACAGAGAAATGTGATCCAATATTTCGTCTCCTTAGGAAACATAACCCAGGTGTTTGGGATGAGGAATGCCAGAAAACTTTCGACAAGGTCAAGCATTACCTATCCAATGCCCCAGTACTGATGCCACCTTGTCCGGATAAACCACTGATCCTGTACTTGGCGGTGTTCGAGAATTCCATGGGATGCGTGCTAGGCTAACATGACGAGACTGGAAGAAAAGAAAAAGCAATATACTATCTTAGCAAGAAATTCACAGAATGTGAGACGAGATATTCACCGATCGAGAAGTTGTGTTGTGCTTTAATTTGGACAACCCGAAGACTAAGACAATACATGCTGTACCACACAACTTGGCTCATCTCGAAATTAGATCCTTTGAAATATATGATGGAGTCAAATGCTTTGAACGGAAGAATGGCCCGTTGGCAAATTTTGCTTTCTGAGTTTGACATAGTCTACGTGAATCAAAAGGCTATAAAAGGGAGTGCAATAGCAGATTTTTTGGCCAGTAGAGCTCTAGAAGATTATGAGCCATTGAGCTTTGAATTCCCGAATGAGGATCTAATGTATGTTGCAACCACGGAAAAAAAGTATCAAGAAGACCACCCTTGGAAGTTGAATTTTGACGGAGCATCAAATGCTGTAGGCAATGGAATCGGGGCAGTCTTGGTATCCCCAAACGGAGATCATTATCCTGTCACCAGTAAATTGGATTTTGACTGTACAAACAACATGGCGGAATACGAGGCATGCATCATGGGCATCCGTGCAGCCATAGAATGCAAAATAAAAGTGCTGGAGGTATACGGAGATTCTGCATTAGTGATCTACCAGCTTAAAGGTGAATGGGAGACAAGAGATCCGAAGTTGATCAATTATCGAAGGCTGGTTCTTGAGCTAATCGAGGAGTTTGACGATGTCACTTTCTGCTATCTCCCACGAGATGAAAATCAGATGGCTGACGCCTTGGCAACCTTAGCTTCTATGATCAAAGTGAACAAGCAAGAGGATATGAAGCCTATCCAAATGAGTATTTACGAGGCCCCGCTCATTGCCTTTGCATCATCGAAGAAGAAGAGAGAGAGATGATCATCCTTGGTATCGTGATATTTTACAATATGTGAAGAGTCGTGAATACCTGCACGAAAGCCCGAGAATGATAAAAGGATACTAAGAAGGCTGGCTAGTGACTACGTCTTGGATGGAGAGATCTTATACAAGAGAAGAAAAGACCAAGTGCTCTTAAGGTGTGTAGACGTTGTCGAAGCTAAGCAAATCCTGGAAGAGGTTCATGAGGGCGTCTGCGGGACACATGCTAATGGTTTCACCATGGCCAGACAGATCATGAGATTTGGGTATTATTGGTCCACTATGGAAGGAGATTGCATCAACTATGCCAAGAAGTGCCATAAATGTCAAATTTATGGAGATAAAATTCATGTACCTCCTTCACCCCTTCATGTCATGACTTCTCCATGGCCTTTCTCTATGTGGGGCATGGATGTCATAGGGCCAATCTCGCCAAAGGCATCTAATGGACATCGATTCATCTTTGTGGTCATAGATTACTTCACCAAATGGGTAGAGGCCACATCTTACGCCAACGTCACAAAGTCGGCAGTCAGTAAGTTCTTAAAGAAAGAAATCATATGTCGATATGGGATGCCTGAGCAAATCATATCGGACAATGCACTGAACTTGAACAATAGCACGATAGCGAGGTCTCAGAGCGCTTTAAGATTAAACATCATAACTCGTCACCGTATCGCCCAAAGATGAATGGCGCAGTAGAAGCGGCCAATAAAAACATAAAGAAAATCGTGGGGAAGATGACTGAAACTTACAGAGATTGGCACGAGAAATTACCATTTGCCCTGTATGCCTACCGAACGTCAGTCAAAACATCTACCGAGGCAACACCATTCTCTTTAGTTTATGGGATGGAGGTGGTTCTACCTATTGAGGTCGAGATTCCCTCTCTACGCGTACTTGCAGAGTTAAAATTAGATGAAGCAGAATGGATCCAGTCTCGATACGACCAGTTGAACTTGATTGAGGAAAAGAGGCTAAAGGCTATCCGTCATGGTCAAATGTATCAAAAGAGAATGATGCGAGCTTATAATAAGAAAGTTCACCCCAGGGAATTCCATGAAGGAGACCTTGTTTTGAAAAAATATCTTTCCCATACAAAAAGACTTCAGAGGAAAATGGATGCCTAATTGGGAAGGACCTTATGTGGTAAAGAAGGCTTTCTCTGGAGGAGCTTTAATTTTGACCGAGATGGATGGTAAAAGTCTGCCTAATCCTATGAATTCGGATTCGGTCAAGAGGTACTTCACCTAAAAAAAAAATGGAGAGGCCAAGGCGAAAACCCGTAAAAGGGCGCTTTGAGACCAAAGAGGTTTTGAGTTGAAAACCCAGGAATGGGCAATTCAAATTTTGATCGAAGTTGGGGTATACGGTGATCCTGTTTTCTCTGAATTGATAAGAAGGAGAAATGCTACATCTTGGGGCATCAACAAAATACTCTTGGTCTTCTAAACGCATACCAAGTTCAAAGGGTCTCTGAGGAATTCGTGCAACGAAGATCATATTGTTAATATTTGGAGCACTTTCCTATCTAATTCACTTTGCATCTTTGGCAGAATGTGCTATCTTGATTAATTCGTTAGTTTTCATTTTGTATCTTAGCAAATTTGCTATCTTGATTACTCTATCCACTTTGAGCTTCGCTCTCAAAATAAAATTCCATCTTGTCTACCGCAATAATCTGTTTCAAGCATTTTTCGTTGAAATGATGATTAATGTACTAATAATATTCAAAAAGAAGTTCTGCATATTACTCTGAAGTGCTTCTAAATGATACAAGGACCTGAAACGGGACTAATTAGTTTGAATTACCCTAAACTCAAGGGCGTGTAATATCAAATTAAAAAATGACATTCTCACATCATTCATGACACATCTAATTAGGAGCATTTGATTCATTTCGATCATAGCATCCTAGTTATTTGACAAATTCATAACACATCTAGTTAGGAGCATTTGATTCATTTCGATCATAGCATCTTAATCATTTGGCATAAGCATAGATACATGGAATTGATTCTACAGGTCATGTCTCTAGAGTCAGTGAATTCACCAGCCTTAAATCCCTGAGCAGTAGGGCAACAGGTTGAATTGAAAGATCTCAACCCCCTAAGCAGTAGGGAAACAGGTCGAAGATGATTAGCTTTAACTCCCTAAGCAGTAGGGTAACAAGCTGAATTCACAGACCTTAAACCCCTAAGCAGTAGGGCAATAGGCTGGAAATCACAGATCTTGCCTTCCTAAAGTTGCAGTGGAGCAGATCAAAGATGAAGGGTCTTAAACCCCTAAGCAGTAGGGTAACAGACCGAATTGCAAACCTTAACTCCCTAAGCAGTAGGGTAACAGATTGAATTCACAGATCTTAACCCCCTAAGCAGTAGGGAAATAGATCGAAGATAACAAGCTCTAACCCCCTAAGCAGTAGGGTAACAGGCTAAAAATTACAAATCTCTTCTCCCTGAAATGGCGTTGGAGCGGCTCGAAGCCACAGCAGATCTCCTTGAAGTTTCAGCGGAGTAAATCGAAGTTACAAGTCTTATCTCCTTGAAGTTGCAAAGGAGCAGATCAAGATAGCAAATCTTATTTCCACGAAGTTGCAAAGTGAAACAGTTGAAGCTAAATTACGATCTTATCTCTCTGGAAGTCGCAGAGGGCGGTGTCAAAGTTACAGTGTCTTATCTCCCCGGGTTACAAATGGAGCAGATCAAGATAGCAAATCTTATTTCCCTGAAAATGCAGTGGAACAGATTGGAGCCACAAATAAACTGACCTTACCTATCTGAAGTTGCAATAAAACAGTGAAACGGAGTGAAGCAACAAGATGCAGTGGATCAGATGAAGCTACCTGGAGAAAAGGAGCGCTAAACAAGTCCAGACACGGTGAGACCGAGCAAAATTGGTCTTTCTTAAGTCTTTGCTCTGTTCTCGTTGCACGACAACAAGCAAAGAGGGGCAGCTGTATAAGCCCAAATTTGCTGGCCCAATTAACCCCACTAAAATACCCAAACAGAAACCCATTAAATTAAAACCCACTGAACCTAAACACTAAGCCCAAAACCCAACAGCAGCCCAATTCAAACCCTAAAACACAAAAAAACTAAAAAACCCTAGCTGCTGCCGTCCCATCACCACTTGCCTGGCCACCGCCTCTGTTGCCACCACCACGTCACATCCACCGCCCCCTCCAACTGCTCCTGCAAAGTAGACACGCAAACAACAATGAAATTGTAAAAATATATATGCAATGGCCTTATAAAAGCCTAAAAGGGAGGGTTTGTAAAAGGGGGTTCTCTTTTTTTCTTTTTTCCTTCAAAAAAAATACAAAGAGAGATACATTCAAAAGGCTAAATACAAACTCAAAACCCCAGCAAGATAGATTGAAGATCAAATCTAAGGTTTAACCATTTTTTATTTTCGTTTTTTTCTTTTCGAATTTATTTGTGCTCATAATACCTCTTTCTATTAAAGCAATCAACACATGTATATATATATATATTAGTCATAAAAAAATAAAAAAAATAAATACCCTTGGCGATTTCCGGCCACCGTAAATAAATACCCTTGGCGATTTCCGGCCACCGTATACGGTGGCCGGTGCATGACAATGTTCAAGCCTACGGAGGAAGACTACTGTCACGAGCTCGACCGGACCGAGAGAGACTCGCACAGAGAGAATGTAAGCATTTTTTTGAAAAACAAAAGGGAAGAATGATTTTTTAAAAAAAATTTTAGTTTATATAGGAGTATAAAACGACGTAGTTTTAAGGGGATGATGGAGACCTCAAAACGGCGCCGTTTGGCCCTCGACCCGCGCAGGCGACCCGACCCGCTAGGGGATCCACGTGGTTTTGTCCCAATAGGATATTTTCTCAATAAGTCCCTCCGCTTTTCCCTATTCTCGCAATTAAGTTTTTTTATTTATTTCAATTATACCTTAAAATTTACTTTGGTTTCATTTTGGGCCCCCATTCGAGCGACGTCGTTTAGGAGGGCGGGGGATTATTTCATTTTTGGACCCTGTATGCTATTCGCGCCTTCAAATTGGTCCCTTTCTTCTTTGTTTATTTTCAAATTGGCCCCGAACCTTCACTTTAAGTTCAATTTAGCCATTTTTTTTGTTATTTTATATTAAATTAACTAACTTAATATAATTATTACTATTATTATCTAATATATTTTTTATTATCACGATTTTTATTATTTTACTATTATAACTCAATATGTCGTCATTACTATTAATATTATTTTTAATTACCATTATTACTATCATATTTGCATTTATATTTATTTTATTTTAATACTATTACTATTACAACTTCCATTTTTTATTTCTAACAATTAGTATTTTTTTATCTATATATTATTAATTATATTATTATTATTATTACTATTATTCTTTATTGTCATGTTTAATATTTTTATTTTTATAGCTATCATTTTATTACTAATATCACTATTGTTATATTTAGTATTATTTTTACTTTCATTATAACTACTACTATTATTATTATGGTTTCTCTTTTATACATTTACGTTTCTTAATACATTAATTTTTTTTCATACTTTTATTTTCAAACTTTGAAATTTTTTATATATTTTTATTTTGTATCATTATTTTGTTTCATATAACATTTATTTATATTTACACCATTATTATTATTTTATCATTTTTTATTATAAGTTTCTTTACTTACTCGTATGTTTATTTGCTTACCCCCGGTTTAAAATCAAACTTACACTATAATTTACTTTATTATTTCCTTTATCGTCGTATTTTCATTTTTATTTCGTTCTGTTCTCATTATCATTATTTCATTATGTTCATTCGTTTATTCATATATATCTCAACATATCTATATTATTCGTCATTATTATTGTTGTTTATATCATCACCTTTATTATTATGTATGTTAATGCTGCGATTTGTTTCTCATTTCACCATGCAACTATGATTACATTGTTTTTTTTTACTCAACGCATATAATCCTGTTTTCTAAAACAAAACAAGTTTCATATTTAGACAATTCGAGAAAACCGTTCCCTAACTTAATGGGTTTCGGCATTTCTTGCTCAATCTAAATAACGATATAATCCTCTAAAATCACAATACGAGTCTTTAAAAATACTTATTTTCGGGGATACGAAGTGTGGTGCCCTAACTTACCGGGTATAACATCTTGATACCTCGAAATAAGAGTTTTACAAATAAAGGCAATATTCGGAGTTTGAAAACTCGAGGAAACGTGCCCTAACTTACTGGGTTTCGATTTCCTTCGTTCACTCTAACTAACCGAATATCCTTTTTAAAAGAAATTAAAAATACATTGATAAAGGGCTAGCCCAATCTCAAAGTGCGAGATATTGTGTCCTAACTTATCGGACGTGGTATTTCATTATTAAGAGACGGAAGGTCTTTAACATTTGAACTTTTACAAAGAGAAGGATCGTATTTCAAAGTATTTTAAGTTTTCAAATTTTCGACATTGAGATACTAATTAATCAATTAGGTACCAATTTTGGGCGTCATGAGGTGCTAACCCTTCTTCGTATGTAAATCGACTCCCGAACTCATTTTCTGATTTTCGTAAACCAAAAATTATCGTTTTAGTAAATCTTAAATTTTATTAAAATGATTAATCAAAGGTGATCCGATCACACCTCATCAAAAAAGGATTGGTGGCGACTCCAGTTTTTTTCGTTTTCATTTTCAAAATCTAAGTCGACTACCGTCTTACAAAAAATGGTTACGACAGACATCAAATCCGACTCTATTTGGAGTCGTATTCTCCTAACCCTTATCTAACTTCGATTGCAACGAAGTAGACAAGGATTGGAAGGCCATTAAAAGGTAAGTCCCCTTTCTTTTTATTTTTTATTTTAAAATCAGTTTGTAAAAAACGAAAAAAGTAAAAAAAGAAATCGCAAATATGAAACAAAAATCCCAGGAAAAAAAATGAAAAAACAACCTCTTAAATCTTGGATCCGGTTTCTTTTCGATTGCTATGGATTTTTGTGTATGTTCTCTACTATTAGATTCGTAACCAAAAAAAACCCCTTTTTAAACTTGGTTTGATTCAGTTTTATAGCCGAATGAAAAAAAAACAAAAAAGAATTTCTTTGCGTTGTTTGCAGGTGCGTGGTGGACGTGGGCTCTGACGTGAAGGCGCGAGTGGCACGACGCACGGGGCGGAAGGCCGTACGACATGCGGTGCTTGGGGTTGGCTTCCGGTGCTAGGGTTACTGAAACCGTTTTAGATTTGTGGGTCAATTGGGTCATGTTGTAAATGGGTATTAGGATTGGGTTTGTATTGGGCTTGTATTGGGCTTTATTTTAGTTTTTGTGTTGGGTATGTAATTTGGACTTTGTTTTTTTATTTGGTTTGCTTTTGTTTTGGTTTTGGTGTTGTTTTGGTCCCCGGGCGAAATGGGCCGTCTACACCATCCATAGTAATCTAACAAACTTATGACCGACTTTTATCATGACACATTCAAGATTAAAAACTAAACTTAATATATAATCACCTAGCACAGTTTGTATATATTCATAGCATAAAGCATCTCAACCAAAATAAACTTCAACCACAACTAAACCGAAATCAAGTCAAGCAAAATAATTAAGCCATTTTCGTATGGCTAATTTACAAGCATTTCCAAAATAATTATTCCCAAAGTTAGCCTATACATGCCATAATTTAAGTTTAGCTTAAAGGTACCAAAACAGTAGATAGTGTGACGAGCTTGGCTGACAGTCCCCGAGCTTGTAGCTTGACTCCAAAATCTATAAAACAGAGTAAACACAACACACAGAGTAAGCTATCACAACTTAGTAAGTTTTAATCAAACAAACAACCCATTGAAGTTAATCAATTTAACTAAACAGAACCAAATTATTTTATCATTTCACATTTAGATCCAACCATTTACAAATACATATGTTCGTACTAAGCATGTATAGAAACATATAAAATTATTTCTCTTTTATTTCTATCACCTTGACCGAATATTTATATCACAAAAATTTATATAAATTGACCTTTAACCTTCATAGCTGGATATTCATTACATGCTTAGTTCACAAACACAAAACTCGTATGGTTTATTACATTTTCCACATGCATATATTATCCATATAACTGAATATGTACCTCATCAATTAAATGCATATACATAAGAACTATCACAACATGCTTACTAATCATTCACAAAATAAGTACACATAACATATACAGATATTTTCTTAATTTGCACTTACAAGATTCGTAACAAATAACCAAGGTTTTTACTTACCTTTGCTCAAGTAGGTGACAAGTAAATTCTTACCTGACCTATAGCTTGTTTTACACACTCGTTCTTATTACACCTTTGCCTGATGAACCATTCGAAATTGGATAGGACACTTAGATAATCACATAAATCGTACAATGCCAACGTCCCAGACATGGTCTTACATGTAACCACATATTGATGCCACTGTCCCAGACAGGGTCTTACTCATAAACACATATCGAAATCACAAGTCGATGCCATGGACTTACTCTCACACATATATCGGAATCCTATGTCATGACATATGTATCCTAGCTATTCCTAACGTTCATACGGGGCTTTCGGACGTCATATTTCGGCCGAATCGGACTCAGAAGTGTAATAGCCATATTTATTCATATTCGGCCACAATATATTTATTTTATAACCTTTCATAACAGCAAGTAGTTATAACATTAAACTATCAATAAACACGTCTATTTGCTTATAAACTTACCTCAGACGTCGTAAAACTGGATGGGGCTGCTAGTCGACAACTTTTGTTTTTCCTCGATCCAAATCTGATTTCTTTGGTTCTTGATCTAAACATATTCAAATTAAGCTCATTCAAACATAATTTCATTCAATTTAGTCCAAAAACACATAAATAGGCAAATTACCATTTTACCCCTGACATTTACAATTTTTACAATTTAGTCCCTATTGCACAAAACACAAAATACACCTAATTTCTCCATACCCAAGCTAGGCCGAATATTACCCATGTCTATAGAATCCCATATAATTCATTAATTTCACATTTTAGTTCCTCAAATTATTATTTTTTGCAATTAAGTCCTAATTACTCAAAATCATCAGAACTCCAATACAAAATATGTTAATCTAAGACATATCTTCCATTTTTCACCATAAAACAACAAAAATTAGAAGCTATCAACAATAAAACAACTCAAAATATTCATCAAAATCAAAAATTAAAGCTTGGGTTTTGTAGTACTCGAAGCAACGATCTCAAAAACGTAGAAATTATCAAAAACTGAGCTAAACTCATACCTTAACTAAGCTTCAAATTGGCCGAACCCTAGCCTTTTGTTCGTTCTTTTATTTTAAATTATATTTGGTGCAAGAGAGAATGATAAACCATAGTTTATTTTATGTTATTATATCATATATATGTTTTAATAAGTAAATTACTTTTATAACCTTAATAGTTTAATATAAAAACCACATAATATAAGTCTTAACCATCCCACTAATATATTTATGGGTTATTTTCAACATAAATCCTTCATCTTTAAAAGCCACTAACAGTTCGGCCCTTTATACATTAAACTACCAAATTTTCAGTTTACGCAATTAAGTCCTTTTATTTAATCGAACACCTTAATGACAAAATTAAATCACGAAAACTTCGAAGACATAAATTCACACAAAATAAACATATAAAATAATTTAAAATTATTTTTTTGACTCGAATTCGTAGTCCCAAAACCACCATTCCGATTAAGGACTAAATCAGGCTGTTACATTTCACGTCAGAGACAAAGTGTTTCTAAAAGTGTCATCGTGGAAAAAGATTCTTTGATTCGATTGTAAAGGGAAGTTAAGCCCACGATTTACCGTGCTGTATGAGATTGTTGAAAGAATAGAGCATGTAGCATATCGACTATTGTTACCATCTGAGCTAGAAAAGATACATAATATTTTCATGTTTCGATGCTACATTGGTATAGATCGGATCCATCACATGTGATTTCTCCCGTTGATGTTGAGATACAGTCTGATTTATCGTATAACAAAGAACTGATCAAGATTCTAGCTCAGGAGATAAAAGAATTGAGGAATAAGCGTATAGCTCATGTGAAAGTTCTTTGGCATAAACACGGGATTGAGGAAGCTACATGAGAACCCGAGGAAGCTATGTGAAAGTAGTACCCTAACCTCTTGATCGTGATTTTCTTGTGATAATGAATTGTTCTTGAAACTAACTATTTTTCACGACGTAGGCAAGTGTACCTATCGAACAATAGTATAACTTTAGTAAGACCGGATTGTCGAACCCAAGGGACTAGGAGTACTAGTAATGATTGTCTTCTTATTATCTAGCCGAAGAAAAGAGATTTGTTTTAACTAACTAATTAATTAAACTAAGAACTTGCAAAAAATAGAATTTGGGAAATTACTTTTGGGGAAAGCGATTGATTGAGACAATACCTAAGGAAAAATCCACCTAGACTTTTACTTGTTATTCTGGCTCCGAGCTGGACGATTTATTCATTTAACTTGTTCTGTAGAAATCCCTAATGTATATTATTATCCCTCTTGAGACTAACAACGTCTAATCCCTAGGTTGAATAACCGAGAGTTATCTCTAATTAACACCCTAAGGTTGCATTAACTCGATCTATGGATTCCCTTATTAGGTTTCACCCTAATCTGACAAAATCTTGTCACCCTATCTCTAGGCGCGCAATCAACTCCGCTTAATTACGATAAAGTTACTTTTAGCCAGAGTGTATTCCTCATCCAAATAAGAATAGTAACTTGAAGTGATATCCTAAAATACCAAAACAAGAATTAAGAACACATAATTAAGAACAAGTCAAATATTTATCATACGATTCAGAATTAATAATAAGGTTTTGTCATAAGTTTCATCCCCCTTAGGTATTTAGGGGTTTAGTTCATAACTAAACAAGAAAACATCTCAGAATGATAATAATTACAAAACATAAAGAAAACCCAAAACTCCTCGAGGGGAAATTGAGGAGAGATCTTCAGTCTTGGTAGTAGATCCAGCTTCTGAGATGGATCAATCGGTTTCCTTGGAGTAATTCCTTACTCCCTATTCTTTGTCTCCCTTTTCTTCCTCTTTTAAGGTGTATTTATAGGCTTTGGAATGCCTTAGAACCCTCAAAAGTGGCCTTTTCCGAATTGAACTCAACTTGGGCTCAGTAGGGACATGCCCGTGTACGATAACTTCAGGCCGTGTTCGAGGTACATGGGCATGTGTTATACCCGTGTAATTTGTAACGCCCTAATTTTTTGGAATTCTAAAATGTTGGCAAAATTTAAAATTTTTGTGCTCTGCCTGCTAGGTGTAGGTTTAACTATGTTAGTGGGCCTCTAAAAGGCCCAAGCTTAAGTTAAAACCCGGTAATTTAAGTTAATTTTAATTCCATATGAAAAAGGGGTTCTGGTAAGCTGGGCTTTTAAGTATTAATTGTGTAAAATAAAACACAAGGAAGCAAGTGGCAAAGTGGCATGTGACGCCACTGGGAAGGCTATAAAACTGGTGTATGGATGTTAGTGAGGACCCAGGTTCAAATCACAATGAAAGCATATTAAGGGAATTAATTTTTATGTACAGAAAAGGGAAGTAATGGAACTCAAGTAAAAGTCTATCAGGAGGAGTTTGAGTTGCTCAGGAGATTGAGCAAGGAGGGGATAAGGGAGAGAATTTAGGAGCTAATTAGAGAGAGAGCAGAGTTGGCCAAATGGTGGACTCTTGAAGAGCAAGAGTTGGCCGGCCAAGGGTTTCATTAGAGGGCAACATTCGGCTAGGTCATTTGACAGTTATAAATTCGGCAGATGGGGTAAGTTGTACCATTTTCTGACTATTCATCCTCTACTTTTTCCTTTCTCCTCTCTTCATCTACTTTCTTTTTCTTCTTCTTTCCTCCATAGCCAAATCTTCCTACCATCCTGTTCATCTCCATCTTTTATCAGTTGTTTCTAAACCCTCATAACCGTTCGCCATAAAAGTCAAAATCCCGAAAGCCATATTTCTCTTTGTGCCGAATTCTTATAGCCAAAACCCCTTACTTCTCTTCATCATTCTTGACCGATTCTTTAGTCCTCTAAACCCCAAGTGTCTATCGACAAAGCCATTACAAATCTTCATCTTTTCTTCACTGTTACAAAAAGTCGAAAACGTATAGCCATAGGGACATAGCCGAATTCTAAAGATCACTGAAGGATCGAATTTTGTTATCATTTGAGGGCTTAGAACTGCATCAGAATCGAGTAGGAACTAATGGGAATCATTGACTAAAGGAATTGGTGGTAAGTCTTTCCAACATCAGTCTTTCTTTCGTAGTTTAGAAAAGGCCGAAAACCCTAAAGGTTAGGGAGGCTGTCGATTTGGACCTGTAGCCCTAAGGGGTTGTGGTAATTGTTTTACTTTGATAATGGTGTGATATAGAGGCTACTGATCAAGGGCTTGGACAAGTGGAACGATCAGATCTTGATCTAGTCACTACTTTCAACAAAGGTATGATCACTAGTGCCTAAGGAGTGGTTGGCCGAATATGGTAAGTGGTTAATATGAAGTTCATTTCGGTAGTTAGAATTAACATGGTAGTAATATAATTGTAGGTAGTTCGTGTGTGGTCTTCGTCAACGAAACATCATAAAACAGGTGTGTAACTGACACCCTCTCATAGACTAAATCAACAAAAGTCGAAAAGCTGAAATACTGAAAAGTCTGTATTTTGAGAACTTGCGAGTGTGCGAGTGCTCGTAAGATTAATATTTTGACGTGTATGATAAATTAAAGTGTTAAGACTGCAGAGTGCACGTTTCTGTGCATTTTGATGTTTTTGGGCTTAATAGGCCAAAATCGGGAAAAAGGGCCAACGGGCTCAATTCAGTAAGAACACTCGGTAAGTGTTTCTATTACTACGTAAATGTCTTTGATATGCATGAAAACCCTAAAATCAGCTAAATTACTAGGATACCCCTATGTATGTAAAATTACTATTATACCCCTAGGTGCAAAATAACCATTATACCCCTAGGGTTGACTTTGTCTGAAAAGCATGACGATCTGATTCTGTATGATATATGCCATGATTGTATATATGTTGCATGGAGAGATGGGTTATATTATGGAGGAAGCGTCCTGGTGGCTATGCCACAAATTATCTGATCTGGTGGCTCTGCCACATATATCTGTTCTGGTGGCTCTGCCACGATTATCTGTTTCTGGTGACTTTGTCACACTATCTGTTCTGGCAGCCATGCTGCATATTTTTGTGGTGTGTAGCGGTTGGGTGGGTCGAGTAGTCTCCCCATGTGGTGAAAGGTTGGTATAGGGGTGCATATGGTTGGATATGGGTTAGGTTTTGCATAAGTATGTACTATCTGTTCTGATCTGTCATGGGCCAATGGGCTTTATTCTGAATTCTGTTCTGGGCTAAGGCCAACATATTCTGTTTCTGTGGTTTGAGCTGATATAGGCTATGGTTGGGTTAATTTACACACTGAGTTTCCCCAAACTCACCCCTTTATTTTCATCCACGCAGGTAATCCCCAACCATAGTGGGCTTGAAGCTGTGAGGGATTCGGAGTGGCCACACGTTTCTACAAATTCGGTTTCTTTTTGATGAACTGGACGTCCTTCTATTTTCGTTTACGGTTTTGGGTTTTTAATTGTAATAAGGATGCTTTAATTATTTTTAATGGTTTTGATAGGTTTTATTAAGATAGATATAATTTATACTTAATCGATTTAATTTGATTAGCTTAGTATGCGCGTTTCAAAATAATAGCGCTTGATTTCAAAATAACACGACAACAAGCAAAGCTTCTGCAATGAAAATGTTTTCCAAAATTAACCACTTTTCTTAAAATGGACTTAATCGACTTGGTTTCCTAAAAAAATACACTCTACGTTAAAGTGTGGCAATGGCGGTGTGCATGTCTAGGATTGGTTCCAGGGAGAGCTTGGTACTTAAGCAGTCCGACGGACTTACCTCCTTTTTTCTGGTTTCCTACCTGGTGCACAGCTTCCATTCACTTTAACTTATAATAACATTATCTTTTCAAACACTAAGTAGATACTACAAGATCAACGATATAAAATGTTTTGAATGCTTCGATGTGGCACGTCAGCTCCATCCATAACGTCCAGGCCAGGTTTGGGGTGTTACATAATTCATGTTTCAATTCTGCCAAATTGACATGGCCGTGTAATCTACCCGTGTGAAGAGGTCCAGGCCGTGTTGATTTCATGCTTTGGCCTATTTTCTCTATTTTTGGCCCGTTTCTCGTTCCTTTCGTTCTCCTATGCTCACCTGAGAATAAAACATGAAATTAAGGCATTAGGAGCATCGAATTCACCAAATCTAAGGAGAAATCATTCATAAAATGTGTTAAGCATGGGTTATAAATATGTATAAACTACGGCTTATCAAATACCCCCACACTTAAGAGTTTGCTTGTCCTCAAGCAAAATCCTCGAATCACAATTAAAATTTCCTTTTTCTCAACTTATAATTCCTATCAATATTATCTTAAATCATCTCATAAGTAATCATACATTGAGAATTCAACTAAAAGAACATTAGAGCTTCAAACATTCTGAATTGAGTATTTTAATCATGAAAAACTTAGGGATCTCCCCTCCTTTAAGTAGTTACCATTGATTCGGAACCTTACAGAGTTTAACATCCTCACTAAAGATTCACTCAAATCACTCGAAGTGTTTAAGGACAATGAAATCAGCACTCAACAGTCAATATGAAAAGTTATTACCATAGGCTTGCATAAAAATCAAATCTCCACCACTATAAATCAAGATGATATATCAATCCAAAGATCTTTAAAGGGTTGTAACGAGGCTTAGTTAGGGGGTGTGGTCACAAGCTGAAAGAAAGGGTTAGAATTGAGATTTGACTTGAAAAATCACTTAACTAGAAAAAAATATATCAAAGCATCACTTGTGTACAACAAAGCTTTCTTCTTTGACTATGGAATGAGACTTACAAGCAAAAGATAACTACTGATTGTATACATGGGTTTTTTTTTTTAAGAACAAGTCAAATATCATAGATTACTATTAAGAACAAGACATAGTTAAGCAATTTTTCCAAATCAATTCTCGATAAAAATTGGGGATCAAATTTATTTAAGGGGATTTTAACAATAATGGGTTAATGGTTAATATCAAGGGTGGTACAAGGAATGGCTTGTTAGGCTCAAAGGGGTTTACTAAGGGTTAATCGTAGAGGTAGGCTTTTCATGGCATGAGTGGGTTAATCCTAAGTGCTTCTATCATCTTGAAATATCAAATCAAATAGTGTGGTCTTGACATGCATAATCAGGCAAGTTCTAGAATAATAGTTCAATATTGGCACACTCAAAGCAATAATAGAAGTGAGCATGAAAGAATTAATAGATGCTCAAAAGGCTCAAAAATCTCACAAAAATTTATGGCTTTATGATGTTTAAATCTGTGGGATTCAATTCAATATAATACCTAAATTTGGGGAAACAACCTAAAATTTTAAATTCTTAAAAATCAACTTATCATGCTTGATTTTCTAGTGTCTTAAAGTTTAACAATCAATGCATGAATGCCTATGTTTTAATTCAAGATATATCACTCAAAATTATCACTCAATCAAAATTCATCTTAAACATGATATGAGAGATTCACAAGAGAACAAAGTAATATTCAGGGATTTTCAGATAATGAAATAATTACCCCCCACACTTAAGATGTACATTGCCCTCAATGTACAAGGATAGATATATGGAAAAATATAAAATCATAAGAGAGGGAGAGAACTGAAACTTCCTGAGTGGTGAATGAATATCCTAGTTCAGAGTTATGGAGGTGGAGGAGGATACTCCGGTGGTAGTAGAGGTTGGATACCACAGGTGCTGTGCCAAAAGAATATTATATCTCTTTATTGAGCAGGGCATTGTAACCGTGTTGGACCTTTTCCATTGGAGTTTGAAGTTCCTAAATGATTGTGAGCTTTGGAGCTCTGTGATAACTATGATAAAAGCAGGAATTGTTTAAGGGATATTAGGAAGAATAATTTACTCGTAAAAGATTAGCCAAGAGTAAAGATTGTTAGATAAATATTATAAATCTTAATAAAAATAAAATCAAAGAGAAATAAAAAGTTTTCTGAAATGAAAATAAAAGTAAAAACATAAAATAATAAATAAAAAATAAAAATTTCTAAATATCGTCATCGCTAGATGGTTCGTGAGGTGGGACTGGCGGTGAGATCTGGAGGTGCTGACAAATCTGCTGCAGAGTGGCATCAATATTGTCGAATCTTTGGAAATACTGTTGCTTGAATCTGTTAAGGCGCTCAGAGATGTCAGCGTATGAAGCCACCGTATGAACTGGCCGAGAAGGTGGTAGTGGTGGATGGGAAGGTGGGTCCTCGTGTTGGGTAGGGACATCATCAGTAATGTCCTCGGGAACCTCCTCATCGGTAGATTAAGTGAGACGATATTGGGGAGGATAGGTTCCTCGGCACCTCTCGATCATCCTCATGCTCATCATACTCGAGATACCTTGTGGAGGCATCTGGCCAATAAGGGTCAAGGATGATGCTTGGGCAGCAGTATTGTGGAGTCCAAAGTGTCGCATCAGTCGAGTCACGTGGGGGCCAATGGAGATGACCTCTCTCCAATGTTGATTCATTTGGTGGCGTATGGCAAGGGCAATGAAGTAAGCGAGGTCGATGACGTGCCTGTTGGACATACACCATAAATAATAAACGTCATGCATAGTGACGACGCTGGTGCTTTCCCTCCGTCTTGTCAAAGTGTGAGATAAAAGACAATGAAGGTACCTTAGGGACAGAGGGAGGGATGATGCCTTTGTGCGACTGGGATCGTAGGTGGCCGAACGTGGGACAAGGGCGTCCCAACACTATGAGAGAGAACGATGGATGTGGCGGTCAAGAGCGTGTAAGTCATTCTCTTCTCTAAACTCCTCGGTATAAAGACCCAACGCAATAACGAACTCGGAAACGCTTAGTTGGCAAACTAATCAGCCTAAGCGAAACTGGATTGTGCCGAGATCATCGTAGTTGGTCATGACAGTTTAAAGATGGAATGTCAAGCACAGTTCCATTGTGAGCTCGAGATACGTTGGCTCAATGATCCTAAAGAATTGCTCCCAAGGGTCAGTGGTAAGAAGAGCCCGGATTGCATCAGCCAACTGGACTTGTTCGATAGTAGCCCAGTCTATGCACCGGCTCGCTGCTAAGGGTTAAGCCCGTAGTATTTGATATAGTTCCTCTTGGGGTCTGTTGGGAAACTGGAGGAATGGGTGAGGAATTTTTGCGATAGGGCCCACAGAAGATGATGCTCCCTTCTTTTTCTTCGAAGTAGGGACTGCAGTTTTCTTACCTCGTAAGGATGACAATGTGAACCTATACAAATGAAGAAGAATAACAATAGGTATATGAATTTGAAGAGCCATAATTTTGAGCAAACAGTTTCAACCAAAATATGAACCAAGCACAACCAACCCAATTCCTTTTCACAGCATAATTTCGTGACATTATTAATGTGAGGACATAAGGATGGGCAAAGTAATGGCATGTAAATGACAAAAGAATGAAACTTTCCTAACAACTCACATGAATATAAAATGCATAAAAAATTTCAACTACTCTTTATCATGAAAGTTTTACTTCTAACTAAATGAATGGAGTAAAGAATGCATGCAATAACTCAAACAAAATGATGGGTATTCTAGATTACGATATTTAAATGATGCAAAATATAGAAATAAAGTCAAAAACTTGCATATTATCATGATAATTAGGCCTAAAAGTTAATATAATAGGTAAAGAAGAAGTAAACAAACGCTAGAAAGAGGAGAAAATGTGTCAAAAACAAAGTTGGAGGCGGCGCACGGGCATGGCGTGGAGGCCGTGTGGACTTGAAGCGGCTAGGGTTAGGGTTTTTGAGTAAGGAAGACAATGAATAGTGCAGGGTATTTATAGGTTTTGGGGCACACGGCCAGGGGACATGCCCGTGTGTTCCAATTTCAAGCCGTGTGTTTAACGTTTTTTTCCCTTTTGGTGCGTCTGAAATTTGACACACGCCCGTGTTCTTTGGGTGTGTTGTTTAACACGACCGTGTCGCACGACCCTATTTTGCCTTGTTCGCTTCTCCCACGAGTGTTAGACACGGGCGGGTCACACGCCCGTGCTAGTTTCTCAGTTTCGACTATGGTCCTCAGGCACAGGCGTGTCGCATGCCCGTGTTGTTTTGGTAGGTTCGCCCACGGCCATGTCCCACGGTCGTGGCGATTTATCATCTACCGTGTTTTGGGAAAATCTTGCCCTATTTCCACACCGTCTTACACATACCCGTGTGCTTGGCCGTGCCCCTGTGGTAAACCTGTTTTCAAGAGCTCTGTTAGTCATGGCAAGTGTTAAACACTAAAATTTAAAGAAGTTAGTGCAATTAGTGCTCGGGTTGCCTCCCGAGAAGTGCTTATTTATAGTCTAAGCTTGACTTACCTCTTTGTTGAATGGTCAAGGTGGTTTAAGGAGTTCGTACTCCTCATTCCTGCTATCATTCTTATCAAAATAAAGCTATAGCCGAGAATTGTTTACCTTAAAAGTGCTGAACTTTGGATGACTTACCTCCACTGTACCGAATGGGAAATACTAAGTACCGTAAGAGGGGTTTCTTTATCCGAGTTAGGAGTGACAATGTGAGGGTCTGCGATATCTAATAAGACTTGACCTCCAACCTTAAGTTGATTTGGAGAGGTATCGAGCTTGTTTTGGCGTACTTTCAATTTATCGGGTGTTCTCAATTTATGTGCTCGCCATTCGTCTATCTCCTCTATCTGGAGCCTTCGTTCTTCATGAATGGGTCCTCTATTATTGTTGGAACATGGCTCTGTACTTCTTTCAAACTTAATTTCTGCACAGTGGATTGTGTCATATTATCAGTTTTAGTAGGATGGTGTAGATCATTACCTTCCATATTCGATGTGATGCTAGAATTACGAGCTTGAAGGGTGATCGTTTCGTCTTCCACGTGAAGTGTAAGTTCACCTGTGCCAACATCAATAATTGTTTTAGCAGTTGCTAAAAAGGGCCTCCAACTTCCGCTTGTTTGCTAAAAGCTCTCTTAAAAATTTTATTGCATTTGGCATCTATGACAGAGCTTCAATAAACGGTAAGTTGATATGTAATTTTTCAAAAGTTTAAGGAATTTACCGAATTGTTCATTTGAGCGGTCTTTTCTTGTCGCATTAGGATATGGCACATGAGGTTTATATTCTTCATTCACCATTTTGTTATGACTTACCTCACTTTTACCTTTGCTTACCACAGTTTCTTGCATCAATTCTGGCTCAGGCTCAACGAATCCTTCATTATCTTGAGTACTAATTGCGTTGAGCTATTCCCTTGGGTTCGGTTCAATATTACTTGGCAAGCTACCTTGTGGTCGTTTAGAAATTAATCTGGATAGCTGACCTATCTGAGTTTCGAGTCATTGAATTGATGCTTGTTGATTTTTGAGTGCTGTCTTGGTATTCTGGAAATGAGTTTCTGACACCGAGATGAATTTGGGTAGCATCTCCTCAAGGTTCGACATCTTTTCCTGTTGATAAGGTGGCTATTGAAAACCCTAAGGATTCTGTGGCCTTTGATTTTCTTAACCACCCCAAGAGAAATTTGGGTGGCTCTTCCAACCTGCATTATAAGTATTACTATATTGGTTATTTTGAGATCTAAAATTATTGTTACCCATATAGCTGACTTGTTCCTCTTCGGCTGTATGATTGAATGGTGGGTATTATGTATGCACACCTCCTCCACTTGGATCACGCCTGATCACTGGATGTATCTGCGTAGAACCAAGTAAACCATCAATTTTTCTATTCAGAAGTTCTACCTGATTTGTCAACATAGTGACCGAATTGACATTATAAATGCCTGCTGTTTTCGTTGGCTTAGTCCTCATGGCTTGCCACTGATAGTTATTCAGTGACATCTCTTCAATAAATTCAGAAGCCTCTTCAGGTGTTTTGCTATTGATGGTTCCACCAGCAGCTGCATCAATCATTTGTCTTGTCGAAGGGTTCACATCGTTGTACAACGTTTGAACATGCAGCCATAGAGGTAACCCATGGTGTGGGCACCTTCGCAAAAGGTTCTTGTATCTTTCCCATGCATCATAAAGTGTTTCTAAGTCCATATGCACAAAAAAAAGAGATATCATTATACAACTTAGCTGTTTTCGCCGGTGGAAAATATTTTAATAAAAATTTTTCGGTCATTTGCTCCCAAGTGGTAATGGACCCTCGTGATAGTGAGTTCAACCACTGTTTAACTTTGTTCCTTAGTGAAAAAGGGAATAACCGAAGGCTAATGGCATCATCAGAAATGCAATTAATTTTGAAAGTGTCGCACAGTTCTAGGAAATTTGCCAAGTGAGTGTTGGGGTTCTCATCCTGCAAACCATCAAACTGAACAAATTATTGTATCATCTGAATCGTGTTAGGTTTCAGTTCAAAATTATTTGCAGCAATAGCAGGCCTAACTATACTTGACTCAATTCCTATAAAATTAGGTTTAGCATAATCATACATAGTACTAGGAGCAGGATTCTGATTTGCTAATTTGGCGGGTATGGCTGGAGGTAGCGGATTGTTTTGATTTTTAGCCATCTCCTCGGTTGTAGTTGAGATATCGTTCTCTTGCTCTTCCTCTGTGTATCTTAAGCTGCATCTGATTTCTCGTCGGTTTCTACGAGCTGTACGATCAATTTCCTCGTCAAAAGGCAATGGTCCCGACGGGTTTCTTCTAGTCATAAACTACAATAACCTGCCAGGAGAAAAAGAAATAAAATTAGTAAAATAAAAATTAAAGTTAAATTGCAAGAAAATAAATGGCTAAAGTAATAAAAATTTGGCGTTACTAATATCTTAGTCCCCAGCAATGGCACCAAAAACTTGATCGTGATTTTCCTATAATAAGTTTTATAAATTTATAATGAATCGTTCTTGAAACTAACTATTATCACGATGTAGGCAAGTGTACCTATCGAACAGTAATACAGCTTTAGCAAGACTGGATTGTCGAACCCAAGGGACTAGGAGTACTAATAATGACTGTCTTCTTATTATCTAGCCGAAAAAAACAGATTTGTTTTAACTAACTAATTAATTAAACTAAGAACTTGCAGAAAATAGAATTTGGGAAATTACTTTTAGGGAAAGCGATTGATTGAGACAATACCTAAGGAAAAATCCACCTAGACTTTTTCTTGTTATTCTGGCTCCGAACCGGACAATTTATTCATTTAACTTGTTCCTTAGAAATCCCTAATGTATATTATTATCCCTCTCGAGACTAACAACGTCTAATCCCTAGGTTGAATAACCGAGAGTTATCTCTAATTAACACCCTAAGGTTGCATTAACTTGATCTATGGATTCTCTTATTAGGTTTCACCCTAATCCAGCAAAATCTTGTTACCCTATCTCTAGGCGCGCAATCAACTCTGCTTAATTATGACAAAGTTACTCTTAGCCAGGGTCTATTCCTCCTCAAACTAAGAGTAGTAACTTGAAGTGATATCCTGAAATACCAAAACAAGAATTAAGAACACATAATTAAGAACAAGTCAAATATTTATCATACGATTCAGAATTAATAGCAAGGTTTTGTCATAGGTTTCATCCCCCTTAGGTATTTAGGGGTTTAGTTCATAACTAAACAAGAAAACATCTTAGAATAATAATAGTTACAAAACATAAAGAAAACCCAAAACTCCTAGAGGGGAAATTGAGGAGAGATCTTCAGTCTTGATAGTAGATCCGGCTTCTGAGATGGATCAATCGGCTTCCTTGGAGTGATTCCTTACTCCCTATTCTCCGTCTCATGTTTCTTCCTCTTTTAGGGTGTATTTATAGGCTTTGGAATGCCTTAGAACCCTTAAAAGTGGCCTTTTCTGAATTAGACTCAACTTTGGTTCGGCAGGGACACACCCGTGTGCGATAACTTTAGGCCGTGTTCGAGCCTATTAAATTGGCACGGGCGTGTGTTCTACCCGTATGAGTCGTGCTTCAATTCTGCCATTAATGGACACTCATGTCCATGAATTTCATGATATAATAAGTTTAATATAAGGTTATATTGGTAATTGGATTAATAAAGCTTAATTTAATAAAACAAAATGCATTTTATTCTTCATTCATCTTCTCAACCAAATCAAGGGCAAGGAATAGCCATTTTTAAAGCTTCAAACCTTCGGTCACTTTACCTTGAGCATGTAAGTCTATTTTAGCTCGGTTTTTAATTATTTTTACGTTTTTGAGCTCATTACAGCTTAATCTAGCTAGCCCGTACCTTTATTTTCGAAATTGTTATAGATTTTGAGATATGCCATTGTTGAATACTTAGGTATTTTGAAGTCTTTTGATAGATTATGGAAGCTTGATGATAGTTATACAAGTTTTATAAAGTGATTTTTGATAAAAATGAGAATTAGGGATTAATTTGTAAAAGATAGAAATGTTGTGGTTGAAATTGTGAATAAAATGAAAATATGGGCTGTTATGTGATCATGTGATATTCGGCTATACATGTGTTAAGGGTAAATTGCATAAATTTGCCATTTTGTGTATAAAGGACTAAATTAAAAAGTAGTCGAAAGTCTAGGGTAAATTTGTAATTTGGCCAAAAATGAATGTTTTAGGCTAAATTGAGTTGAATGAATATTAAATGAGTTAATTTGATATCATATAGAGCAAGATAAGCAAATACCGAAATTAGATTGGGGGAAACGAAAAGTAGACGAGTAGTCGACGGTTATTCGAACAACTCGAGATAAGTTCGTATAATTAGAATCAAACTACTATACTTGCAATGGTTGAATTGAATGTATATAATTGAATTATTTGATATATGAATGCTTTGATGATATGTCGAATTTGTTACCGAGCCTTAGTTGAACTACATGAATTCATTAGATACGAGTGGCGTGTTACTGGAATTACCAAAATGGTCGAGCTCCTACATTTGTTGCAGACTCACCATAGCTTGTATGAGCTTACTGTTTCAGCTCATTAGAGCTTATCGATTCAGCTCGAAAGAGCTTACTGTTCAGCTCAATAGAGCTTACCGTTTTTAGCTCAATAGAGCTTATTGTTATCAGCTCATGAAGAGCTTACTGGCCACGTCTCGAAAGAGCATGTATGATGATGAATTGACGAAATTATTGACATTGTTCACTCGATTATCCTTTGAAGTTCTAATAGATTCAACGGGCCTAAATAATGTTATATGAACAAGCTAAGGTTTATGTATTAGTTAAATGACTAACATATGATGATTATGTGTGATTAGGTGATGGTTATATTGAATTGTTGGCATGTTATTATCGCATTTGATTACTTTAAATGGTAAGTTTAATTCTGAATTATACGGGCTTACTAAGCTTAGAAGCTTACTCGTTTTCTTTTTTTATGTCTTATAAAAGTTTGTCAACTCTCTTGTTTCGGACAAGTCGGAGTTGCACATTACACTATCCAAATTTCTGTTTGATATTTTGAGCTTATGAACTTATGTAAATATGGCATGTATAGGCTAGTTTGATAGTAAAAGTTATGTTTCGGAATCTTGGTTTGAGTATGAACTTGTATATAAGTTAAGCCATGTGATTTGGCTTATTTGGTACCATATTTTGGTTGTATATATATGTGTTTGAATATGGTATGTTTTTGTATGATAATGTCTGAATGAAATTATGCAAAGGTAGTCTTGATTTATGGATGTTAAGTGGATGAATTGTACATGTTATATTGATCTATGGACATGTAAATGGTAAGTTTGGATATGGCTTATAATGTGTATTGAATTGGTTCATTTGGTTGCAAATTGAGTTGTTTAAATGTGGTCATATATGAATGTATATGTTTATGTTTTAGGATGGCAAATTTGGCTATTCAAATGGCCTATTTTTGTCCACACGGGTAGAGGCGTGTGTCTCAACCTGTGCGACACACAGTCACATTACACGGCCGTGTGTCCCTTGGGGTACCCTACGAATTAAAGTCAGTATACCCTCCAGTTTTGACATGGCCTAGACACACAGGCGTGTCTATTGGTCATGTGTGGCACAGGGCTGGAACATGAGCGTGTGATCTACCGTGTGGCCAAGTCAGTAGCCTCCTAAATTTTCACATGGTTTGGCATACGGGTGTGTCTTGTGGCAGTGTGGACAAGTCAGTATGTATGCCTTGTTTTGCCACGGGTTAGACACACAGGCGTGTCTAAAGCCGTGTGAGGCACACGGCCTGTTCACATAGGCGTGTGAGGCACACGGCCTGTTCACACGGGCGTGTGACCTTTGAAAAGTTAAAAATTTTCTATGTTTCTGAAACTTTCATACGTTACCAAGTTGGCCCAAATACATGATTTAGACCTTGTATGCTCGATTTAAGTTCATATTGAATATGAATGACTTGTATTTATTGTAATGAGATGATATTCGATATATGATTATTCTAAACTAAGTCACAGGTCTAGTAACGCCTCTTAACCTATTCCGGCGACGGTTACGGAACTAAGTCATAGGTCTAGTAACGCCTCTTAACCTATTCCGGCGACGGTTATAGGTTATGGGTGTTACAGTATTACTCAGCCTTGTAGTCGGAAATTTGTCTTTCTCATGCAACTCAGGAAAATTATGGATAAAATGCTCTTGTGAGCTACATCTGAAATAGGCTTTATTATTCATTCAAAAATCTCCAAAATGTCGTCTTCCATATTGTTGACACTCAAGTTTTTTGGCTTTTTCACTACCAATGCTCAATATTAAAGTGGCTTGAGCTTTTAGACTCGTGTGTTGCTTCTCACGATCTCTATTGGAATACCCCACTGAAGCAGTCGAACAGTTATAAGAATCCCTTGATTTTTTTGACGATGAATGGTATGATTTACCCATTGACCTCTTTCTCAAATCCGTAGCCTCAAAATCGACTCTTCTCTTTTCTATCCAAAGCTCCTTGGCTTTGTGTGATCTATCAACTAACATAACAAATTCTTTCAGTTCAAGAATCCCTACTAGAAGCTTAATATCTTCATTCAACCCGTCTTCAAACTATTTGCACAAAATTTCTTCAGTGGAGATGCACTCTCAGGCATACTTACTCAATCTCACAAATTCTATTTCATATTTTGTTACGGTCATATGACCTTGTTTCAACTCTAAAAATTCCTTACATTTTTTATCGAGAAATAGCTGACTTATGTACTCTTTCCTGAACTCGATCTGAAAGAATTCCCACGTGACCCGTTCTCTCGGTACAACAGATATCAAGGTATTCTACCACTGATAAGCTGAATCTTTTAGAAGAGATACAGCACATTTAACACCCTTAGATAGTGTGCAAGACGACTCATCAAAAACCCGAATTGTATTCTCAAGCCAAAACTTGGCTCTCTCTGGATCATCATCAATTGTAGCTCTAAATTCTTCAGCCCCATACTTTCAAATTTTATCCACAGGCGGTTTGCTTAAATGTACGGGTTCCAGGACTTGAGAAGCTATCGATTGGGGAATAATTGGGGGTGGAGGTTGATGAGTAGACGGATTCGTTCGGACAAACTCAGTGAACCACTCATTCATCATTTAGAAGAAGGCTTACTTGGCCTCTTCTCTACGACCCTCAGATACAGGTCTCGATCTAGATGGCGCTACTCCGTGAATGGAGGCTAAAGCATTACTTTCTACATCATCGGAGTTTGTTCGATTGGAATCCATTGTTATATGAAAACATGATTTAAAACTGTCAAGAGATATCACACTATTACAGGTTAAAAATGGCATGTATAGCTAGACTCACACACACGACGTTAGTCTTAGAATTGACTAAACCGTAGCTCTGATACCAATAAATGTAACACCTCTATCCCGTATCTATCACCGAAATAGGGTTACGGAGCATTACTGAACTTATCAATTAAACAATCATACATTTCATATTCATTTCTCATATCCAGATAAAAGTCATTCAAATTCAATCATATAGTTATTAACACGAGCCCTCAAGGCCTAAAACAAACCCTCAATACCTTTCACATGATTTATCATTTCCAGTATACATTTCTTGATTAGTATCAGCAATCTATTCATCCGACATCTTTAACTATAAAATAGAAACAAACAAATATATTTGCATCCAATATCGACTCAATTCAACTTAAATTATGGCATGCACCTCTAGATTCAATTCCGATCTCGATTTAGCCTGAGAATCGGCTAAACCTGAATAGCTCTGATAGCACTAAATGTAACACCCCAAACATTTTTTCGTTACCAAAATAGGGTTACGGAGCATTACTGGACATTTCAGAACAAATACGAACAATCATATAATATTGCAATATACACATCATAATTTAGACATAGTGTCCCTTTATTGAGCCCTCGAGGCTCAAATCACGTGTTAGAAACAAATCGGGACTTAATCGAAAGTTCAAAAATTTTTTTGTGAAATTTCAAAATTTTTTCTAAGTACAAAGCTCACACGCTCGTATGGTTCAATGCTCGTGTGACCCTAAACATGCCCGTGCTTCAGGCTGTGTCTAACCCCATGTAACTGTCTGACTTAAACAAAAATTAAATTCATTTTTCACATGGTCGGAACACATGCCTGTGTGCTAGGTCGTGTGCCTCACATGGCTAAGACACACGCCCGTGTCTCTACCCGTGTGGAGATTCCTGGGCATTCTGTTTTGAATCTTTAAATTACAGGGGACACACAGCCTATCCACATGCCCATATATAAGTCGTGTGTCTCACACGGTCTGGTCATACGCCCGTGTGCCAAGCCGTGTGAACTCAAAATGAGCCTTTAACATCAAATATACCAAACCTGCAAACTTTGAACCACAAGCAACACAAAAACCAATCATTCAACCAATTCAAAACACATTCAAATATATTTAATACATGCCAAATTCATCAATCTAAAAACCTAATTAATATAATAACATAAGTATTTTACATATATTAATCAAATCAATTCATATATAAATCATTATCACACATTTAATTTTCATCAATAACTATCTCAATAGCTTTTCTCAACTATGATTTTCACATTCATTTTTCAATATCAATATCCTTTTCATGAATTCCATGATTCATGTTTCACACTTGTACAATTCAATTCATTATCCATTCCATTTCACATACAATGTCAATCAATATCAAACTTATTATCGATTCATTCATTTACCCCTCTTAACACGACTCGGACTTTGGCGGATACATGGATCCAACCAAAACACACTAGTATGGAACCCAGTGCCTTATCGGATAATTCGAAGTATTAGATTGACACCCAGTGTCCCATCGGCCATGCCAAAGTAAGTTGGTACCAGTACCTCATCAAATTTATCCAAAGTAATAATATGACACGCAGTGTCTCATCGACTTATAGTCGAAGTATCCCTGAACACTTCCAATCCTATGGCATGCCAACTATATCCGACTCAGCTCGATATAGTTAATAGGGTTTTTCAATCACATTTTCAATTTCCAATCAGCATACATTTCAATTCAAATAATCACATATTAATCACAAATCCACATTCATTCAATTCAATCTCATAATGCTATTTACTTACCTTATTCACTTACCATAATCATTAAATTAAAATACAACAAATAATAATTGCTAGATTTGGATTATAGAAATAGAAACCGTAATTTCCCGAGTCACTCCTCATCAACTTTCTCTTTTCCTTTCTTAGCCGAGGTCTTCAGCACAACGTTAGCTACGAAGTCGAAATAATTAACAATCATCAATACACACAATTTCACATTGAATATTTCAATTTATATTCAACTTTTGCATAAATTCCAATTTAATCCTTAATCAAATCTAACCTTATTTTCTTCAAAATTTTATTCTTTATTTTCATTCAACTACCACTTGAAACTAAATTTAACACTCTAATTTCACCGTAAATACCTATTTTCAAAATTCTCTCAATTTAGTCCCTATTACTTAAAATTTATGATTTATTTTACAATTCAATCCCTTTTTCACTTCTAACTTGAAATTCTATCAATTTAACTCCTAATTATTCAATTTATTCACCATAAAAAAAATCTAGCTTTCAAAATTTCAACATAAATCAAGTAGTATTTTATTCTAAGATTCTAAAAACATAAAAATTTCAAGAAAAGGGACTAAATTGACTTACCAAATTAAGCTTGAACCTTAAAACCCTAGTTTTTCCCTCTCTTTTTTCTTTCTTTCTTTTTTCTTCTTTCTTTCCCCTATTTCGTTCCCAATTTTGTTTCTTTTTCTATCTTTTATTTTTTTATTTACTTTAATTATTATTATTATATTATATTATATTATATTCTTAAATATTAAGTATATATATACTAGTATTTTATGCATATGTATAATATTTTTCCACATGTATTTTACACCTACCATACACTTGTATTTACTTTTTACTATACAAGTGCTACATATGGTTTATTTATTTATTTAGTCCCTTCACTTTTCTCTATTTTATAATTAAGCTTTCACACTTTATTCAATTTAATCATTATACCTAATTAACCTTAATTCAAACAAATTCACCTAGCCAAAACCTAATTAATCATACAATAAACTTCGTAAATATTTACGAATTCATTTTATGAAAATGGTAACCCGAAAATGCACTTTTCGATTACCCGGCTATCGAGTCGTTACATCGGTGATAACCCAGGTAACTCCTCTGGAAAAGCATCTGGATATTCACAAACCACTGGTACTGATTCAATCTTCAATTCAGACACATTTTTATCAAGTACGTAAGCAAGATAAGCATTACAACCCTTTCTTACATATTTTTGCGCTAACATAGCCGATATCACAATAGGCAACCCATTCGACTCATCGGATTCAATACAAAGAATTTCACTATTCTGACATTTTAACTCAATAGTCTTTTGTCTACAATTTACAACAACATTATGTAGAGTTAACAAATCCATACCCAAGATCACATCGAATTCATCAAACGGTAAAAGTATCAAATCGACCGGAAAACAATAACCTCGAGTCATCAAAAGACAATTCTTACAAACTTTATCAACTAGAACATACTGGCCTAAGGGGTTCGATACTTTAACCACAAATTTAGTTGATCAATAGGAAAACTCTTACTAGACACTAAATTCGTACAAACATATGAATGGGTTGATCCAGGATCAATCAAAGCACTTACATCAGTGTCGTAAAGAGAAAAGGTACCGGTGATAACATCTAGTGCTGATGCATCCTCGCGAGCACGAATAGCGGAAGCTCTAGCTAGTGCTCGAGCCTCAGATCTCACAGACAAATCCTTTGTTACACCTTTGCTACTATTTACATTTCTAGTATTTCGAGGTGGTTTCCCTCTGGCAACTGTATTACTCAGCCTTGTAGTTGGAAATTTGTTTTTCTCAAGCAACTCGAGACAATCACGAATAAAATGCTCTTATGAGCCACATCTGAAACAAGCTTTATTATTCATCCAACAATCTCTAAAATGTCATCTTCCACATTGTTGACACTCAGGTTTGTTGTCTTTGACACTACCAACGCTCGATACTGAAGTGGCTTGAGCTTTTGGACTCGTGTGTTGCTTCCCATGATCTCTGTTTGAATACCCCACTGAAGCAGTCGAATGGTTATAAGAATCCCTTGATTTCTTTGACGATGAATGGTATGATTTACCCATTGACCTCTTTCTTGAATCTGTAGCCTCAGAATCAACTCTTCTCTTTTCTTTGCTAAGCTCCTCGGCTTTGTGTGCTCTATCAACTAACACAACGAATCCTTTCAATTCAAGAATTCCTACTAGAAGCTTAATATATTCATTCAACCCGTCTTCAAACTGTTTACACATAATTTCTTCAGTAGAGACGCACTCTCGGGCATACTTACTCAGTCTCACGAATTCTCTTTCATACTCAGTTATGGTCATACGACCCTATTTCAACTCTAGAAATTCCTTGCATTTTTTATTGAGAAATTGCTGACTTATGTACTTTTTCCTAAACTCAGTCTAAAAGAATTCTCACGTGACCCATTCTCTCGGTAAAACAAATATCAATGTATTCCACCACTGATAAGTTGAATCTCTCAGAAGAGACACAGTATATTTAACACACTTAGAAAGTGTGCAAGACAACTCATCAAAAACCCGAATCGTATTCTCAAGCCAAAACTCAGCTCTCTTCGAATCATCATCAACTATAGCTCTAAACTCTTCGGCCCCAAACTTTTAAATTATATCCACAAGAGGTTTGCTTAAATGTACGGGTTCTAGGACTTGAGAAGCTATCGAAATCAATTGGGGAATAGTTAGGGGTGGAGGTTACTGAGCAGCCAGAATTTTTCGGGCAAACTCAGTGAACCACTCATTCATGATTTGGAAGAAGGCTTCCTATCCTCCATGACCCTCAGATATGGGTCTCGATCCAGATAGTGCTACTACGTGAATGGAGGCTGGCACATTACTTTCTACATCATCGGAGTCTGCTCGATTTGAATCCATTGCTATATGAAAACATGATTTAAAACTATCAGGCACATTACTTTCTACATCATCGGAGTCTGCTCGATTTGAATCCATTGCTATATGAAAACATGATTTAAAACTATCAGGAGATATTACACTATTACAGGTTAAAAATGGCATGTATAGCTAGACTCACACATGCTATGTTAGTCCTAGAATTGACTAAATCGTAGCTCTGATACCAATAAATGTAACACCCTTACCCCGTATCCATCGTCAGAATAGGGTTACGAAGCATTACCAGATTTTTCAATTAAATAATCATGCATTTCATATTCATTTCTCATATCCAAACAAAAGTCATTCAAATTCAATCATATAGTCCCTAGCACGAGCCCTCAAGGCCTAAAACAAGCATTAGAAGTGGTTTGGAACTAAACCGAGTACTTAAGTGATTCTTAGAAAAACATGAAAAAATTTTAAAGTTTAGGGGACACACGCCCGTGTGGCTAGGCTGTGTGTCTCACACGGCCAAGAGACATGCCCGTGTCATAGGTCGTGTGGACATTTGAAATGGGATCATATGGTCGTGTCCCAGCCCGTGCCTGACTCATATAAGTCATTGGCTTGGGTCACACGGCCAGACCAGATGTCCATATGCCAGGCCGTGTACACTTCGAAATGGCCTCACACACCGTGTGCCAGGCCGTGTGAAAACTTAAGGGATATTGACTTGTGCCACATGGTCAAGCCACACGCCTATGTGCTAGGCCGTGTAAAGCTACTGACTTGGTTACTAAATGTATCAGGTGACACACGACCATGTCACCTGGCCGTGTGTCATACACGGCTGAGACACACGCCCATGTCTCGACCCGTGTAGACAAAAATAGGTCATTTTTCAAGCCATATTTCTCACCCAATGTGGTACCAACCTAAGCCAAACAATAAACATACAACCATGACATAAATAAGCATTCAAGACTAACCAATTCCAAGTCCATAGCATGCAATATCCACATATTCACTTGACCACTTAAAAGCATACAACTAGCCATTCAAAATCATACCAATATCACTTCCAAAAGTTACCTAAATGGTCAAATGCATATATACACATTTATGCCTAACACACAACATATATGTCATTTCTTAATCTCAACCATATGATACTTAAAACCTTCAAATCACAATCAAGGCATTCTCATGGCAATCCAAACAATATATAACATGAGACAAACGACACATATATACATACCAACATTTACCATATCAAGCCATATTAAATGACTAATTACATAACCAAAACATATAGACTTTCATTAGCCAAAAGACCTATACTTGCTTATTAACATAAGAACTTACCTTCAACTCATATGAAGGAAAACGATCGTTCAGTCCAAAACTTTATCTTTTCCCGATCTAATTCCGTACGTTGCTTTTCTTGATCTATATAATCAAATTTAACTATTTTAATTCATATTTTACTAAATTTATTCATGTTATGGCAAAATGACCATTTTGCCCCTATACTTTTAACTTCTTTACAATTTAGTCCCTATCTCATAAAAATACAAATTCATGCAATTTAATCCACACCCATACTAACTGAATTCTATATATGTTCATAGCAGCCCACACATTTCATTATTTCACACATTTCATCATAAAATTTTCACATTTTACAAATAAATCCCTATTTGACATTTTCAACTAAAATCACTTTACTAAACTTGTTTAACTATCACTAAACTTTCATTTTCATCCATCAAACATCAAAAAAACCTAACGCACATTCATGGGACTCTAGAATTTTAACATTATTTTAAATTAGTCCCAGGCTATCTAGATTAAGCTACAACGACTGCAAAAACATAGAAATCATTAAAAATGGATGGAAAATGCTTACATGCAATAGGGAGATGTGATCGAATGCTTCAAAGCCCTAATGTTTTTTATTTTTCTTCAATTTTAGGTGGTAATTCTCAAGGTTGAAGATTATACAACCTTTTTTATTTTATTTTTCTTTTATTTACTAATTTACCTTTATAACCTTTTAAATTATCACAAATTTCAACAATACCAAGCCATCATATTCCACTATCAATAATTATGGGCTAATTACCATATAAGGACCTATAATTTAAGGCTCTATAGCTATTTAATACCTTTAGCTATTAGAACACAACTTTTACATTTTACGCGATTTAGTCCTTTTTATCAAATTAAGCATACAAACGGTAAAATTTCTTAACGAAATTTTCATATGACTCTACTATCATGCTGAAGACATTAATAATAATAATAAATAAATATTTCCACATCAAATTTGTGGTCCCAAAATCACTGTTCTGATTTCACTAAAAACGGGCTGTTATAGTGTTTTAAATAAAAATGATGAGTTTGCAAGTTATAAACCTAGGGACTGAATTGTATAAAGGTTAAAATATTAGGGGTAATTTTGTATTTTTTGATTAATTTGGATTATAGGTTTGAATTGAATGTTTGAAGTTATTTGAAACACTTAATTAAATGAAAATATTATTTAGATCAAGATACGTAAAAACCAGACTTAAATCGAGGAAAAGCTAAAGCTTTGGACTAGCACTCGGTTCTATTTTTACAACCATATTTATCGAGGTAAGCACATATTATACAAATTTTTATATTAAATTCTTAGTTAATTGTTCTATTTAATTAGTCAAGGTGGTTGTGATCACAATTTTGTTAATTGATGGAAATTGAGTTATATTGGAGACATGTATTGGGTTTTGAACATAGCTAGCTTTGTACCGGTGTAACGATTTAGGCCTTGAGCCTAGCAGGCTTCGTGCTAGTGTAGTGAATCAGATAACCGTTATGATTCTATTAAGCTCAACAGGTAAGTAAAAGTTGAAGAAAAGCCTGTTTACAATTGATTGTTGTTCATGACTATATGAAATGTTAATGGTGAATTTTTATCATGTGACGGAAAAGATGAATTTTGGAAATTCATGTCCTACTATATGCTATATGACATAGAAGTTATGTTTATATGTTGGTTATTAACCATGTAGATTATGGTGGATAAGAAGGTATAATGTTTATATGTTGAAATGAACTTGGTTGAAGGGTTTATCAATTGATGTTCAGTAAGTTAAATTTAATGTTATGCGAGCTTACTAAGCAACTAATGTTTACATAGTTATGTTTCTTCTGTTTTGTAGTCTATCGGAAGCTTGATCGGTTGGAACCTTATCGGAGTCTTATCACACTATCCAAAAGTCACCTTGGTAGTTTTTGAATATTTTGGCTTTGGTTATAAATGGCATATATAAGGCTTATATATAGGATTTATTTTCATTTATACTTTTGTTGTGTTTTGGTTATTTTTGTACGATTATATGCATATATGGTATAGTTGGCTTGTACATGTTAAAAACTATATGCTTATTTTGAATGGTAATATAGGACGATAATGGTTGACATTAGGTAGCTATTTTACCTAAGTTTAGTGATTAATAAGTGGCATTATAGCTTTGTTCTTAATTGATTTTGTTTTGGTATGAAATGAGGTATCTTTGAATGGCATATTGGTTAGAAGATTTAGGCTGTTTTAATTTGTATGTTTATGAATGTTTGAGGGATGTTTAGGTCCATTGATTGTATGTAAAAATGGATAGCTTGTTGGGCAAGGTTTCGTTTTTAATGGCTTGTTTTAAGGGCTAATTTTGGAGCACATAGCCTACAACACAGCCATGTGACCCTATTTCGAATATACACACGAGCGGACACACGGGCTGGGACATGACCATGTGACCCTTCTTCAAATGTCCACATGGTCTGAGCCATGTCACATAGCCATGTGACCCCTATTTCTCAAATTTTTCTATTTTTCCAAAATTTTTTGATTTGTTTTAAATTGATCCCTAATTGTCCCTAAATTATTTTTAGGGCCTCGAAAGCTCGATTAAGGCCCAAATGTGTATTATTGACATGATTAAATTGAGTAATTAGTAATTAATTTATAAGTTGACTTATTATTTTGTTTTAAAGTTAAAAGTTCTATTTTGTACAATAATGCTCCGTAATCTTAATCCGGTAACAGAAATGGGTTGGGGTGTTATAGATACACTTCTTTCCCTATCAGCTAAAGCTCATAACTCCTCTACCAAACAAGTTCATGCAGCCCCAGTAGAGAACTATTTGTTCCTCACCACACAACAACAATAAAATAAGAATTCACTCAAGTGTATCTCAACACTTCAGCTAACCAAATCAACTCGTAAAACAAGAAGAAATAACACAAGCTGATAAGAAAAATATTCAAAGCTTTGAAAAGCTTTGATTGTTATCGCCCTAAGGGAGAATGATGCCTATTTATAAGCTAAGATAGTAGCAAGATAAACTCTTTTAATTCAACAGATAAACCTTTGAAAAATACCTTGACAAAATATAGTAATTATCTCTGAAATAAATCTTTAATCACCAAAGAGATAATTATAAGACTTTAATACTTATCCAATAACTTAAGTACACCAAGGAATCGGTTGGAAGTCTTGGCACCCCACCTGAACCAAGCTACTTGTTTTGTCAAACCAGCCACACTCATGTAGGCCAAACTGAGATGGCTGAAATTGTAACACCCCTTGCCCGACCCGATTGATAGGTCCAAGCTATAAGATGTCACATCTATTCTCGAAGCAACAACAATCAAATGTTGCATGATTTTTATTTATTCAACACTATATATCTACTGACATGACCATTACATCATTATCTTATAATATTTTATCTTATTTGGGGTCTATAGAATTTTATTTGTTCAAGGGTTTAATTTGCTATTAAGTTAAGGTTTAAAATGGCAATTAAGCTATTTTTTATTATTGATGGATGGTTGGTGGGGCTTCAACGTCTTGATTGCATAAAAATATATTAATTAAAGTAATAAAAAATGTTTTATCATAAAATCTAAAAGAAAAAGAAACCAACTCATCTTTTTTTTTATTTACATTCTTCCACCAAACAATAAAAATAGAGTTGGAGAAGCCCTTATTTTAGCTTCAAGGAAGTTTGGCCCTTGCATGGTAAGGGTGTTCTAACCCATTTTTCATGAATTTTATGTTGTTAAGACCATTGTAGCTCGGTTTAACTAACCCATGTATTAATTTTCAAAACTGTTAAAGAGTTGAAATGTTTTCATTGTTGAATATTAAAGCTTTTAGTGTTAAATTGATAGATTTTGTTGCTTAGATATAAATAGGGACTAAATTGTAAAGAGAAATTTGATAGTTTTAAGTACTAGGACTAAAGTGCAATTCTTTTTTGAAATTAGCATTTTTTTTTTGTAAATATAGGTGTTGGATGAATGTAGAGGGATGTGGTTGAAATCAGATTAAAAAACGAGGCTTAAATGTGAAAGTTATGATAGTTTCAGTTTTAGGGACTAAACTGAATAAAATGTAAAAATTTAAGGAATTTTTGTAAAATAAAATTAAACTGTCGTATGCATAAAATAAATTGTTATTATGTAACTGAAATTGATAAATTGAAATGAATTACCATATAGATTTGAATCAACTGATAGATAATCGAGGAAAGGGGAAAATTGCATATTAGTCCCTGACACTTCAATTATCATTGATTTTACCTAGTTAGTTAATATGGTATAGTTATATATGTAGTTGTGATGTATTTGTTTCAATTGTGTATTTATGTTATATAAATATACTTTAAATTGTTTACAACTTGGTACAAAAAGGTGAGGATTGGACTGAATTATAAATAAATAAACTAATGTGTTAAATGTGTTTAGATGAAATTAAGATAAGATTGGATACAATTGACATGCCAATAGGGTATTTGCACATTGTACGAGATATGATATAAGATGATTCTGATGTATGGAGAATACACTATTTAAACAAAAATCCAGCATTTGTTGCAGATAACTGAGTCTTGTCTTTATGGAGACCCTAGTGTGTTCTGGAGGGATGTATTGTCTTATGAAAGACGATACCTACGGGCTTAGCACTTTGGTGCTCAAGTGTGTTTCGTTGTTATCACTTGAACGAGCAATCATGTGTGTTTTTTGTGGTTAGCCATGTATCCGTATATGTTTATTATTATTCATCGGGTTAAACTATAAAACCTGAATTTATAATAACCCAAAATTAAGGATAATTAAGGGACTAAATTGAAAGAAACCGCAAATTGGCAGCCTATATTGGAAGAAAAAGGAAAGCTAGAAGCCAATTTTGACATGGTTGAGATCCAATTCTTGTTCATTTAGGATGAAACTCGTCAGTTCCTTAGTGGGAGACATAATGATTGAGAATGCACAGTTCTCCTACAGTTGGAAGAAGCACGAGAAGGGCTATAAATAGCTGAGAAACAACTTCCCATAGATGATTTTCTTCCCTACCTTGTTCCAAATTCTCTCGTGCTTCATATTGTTTGATAGCTCAAACAATGAGCAGTCATGGAAGGTTTTGCATAGAACAGACTTCATGAGGTTGAAGCTAGAAAAGTAGGGAAAATAATAAGGGAGTAAAATTCATAACCTTTCTATGTACATAAGAGTTAAGAAATAAAATTATGGATTTCCATAATTGTCTTAAGGGTTTTGCATGTTTCTGGAAAACAGGTTTAAGTTGAGATATTGAGTATAACCCATAGTTTTTTGTTAGAATACTTAGCTACTGCCAGGAGAATGGAAGATCTGATGTTCAAGGAAGTTAAGCTATGGAAACAATAATGATTCAAGTGAGTTCCAAACTCTAAACCTATTGTTATAGTCTGCACTGTTTAAGTTTGTCATGTTGCATAAACATGAGATATGATGGCATAAGCATGCATTGCATGATTGTGGGTAAACCTCAAGGGGATTAGATAAAGTTAGAATGGGAATGGGGAGTCAACCTATTAGATACCGCCTTGGGCAAAGCTCTGGACCTTGCGGAGGGAACAATGCGGTGTTCGAGCATCAAGGTTAGGTGGTGTTAAAGAGGCAATAGGAGGAGGATTTGGGAAATGAAATTACATAATGGTATTTACTACGACGGCGGTATCGACTAGTCCTTCAGGGTGACACCATGACGACAGTATATAGCATAATACCATAAATGAAATAGGTCATAGCAGTCAGGTACAAGGTAAATGGAGTAAGAAAATAGATGAAATAGATTATGGCAATCTGGTATGAAGATTAAGACTATCGATGAAAGATGCCACGGTGACATGGTACACGATAAAATGGTAATGGTGTAAGATCATGGATGAAAGACGCCATGGCTATAAGGTAAATGGTATTTCATATGTAGTTAGTGTTGTTAGTAGATACATGATCAAACCAAGTAAGTTACAACGGCATGTAGTTAAGTGGATATTTGGATATTTACGAAGTACTTCTAACATGTGCTTAGAGTTTAGAAAAAGTCAAAAAGGTTAAGTCGGATATGTTGATTCAGATTATGCAAGAGACTTAGACCAACGGAGGTCTCTCACAGGCTATCTATTCGCTTTTGGAGATTGTGTCACTCTTGGAAAGCTACACTTCAAGCTACAATAGCCTTATCTACTACTGAAGTAGAATACATGACAGTTACCGAAGTTGTAAAGGAAACGATTTGGTTAAAAGGCATGTTTAGTGAAAAAAGGGCAGCTGTCATATATTGTGATAGTCAAAGTGTCATACATCTCACTAAAGATCAAATTCATCATGAAAGAACGAAGCACATAGACATTTGTTATCATTTTTTCGAGAGGTGATCATACAAGGGGATGTTCAAATTCTTAAAATTGGCACAGAACACAATCTAGATGACATGTTGACAAAAAGCCTTCCAGTTTCAAAGTTTGAGCATTTCTTGGACTTGGTGAGTATCCGAAAAAGAACAAATTAGACCCATAATAGGGCTTGGCAAGGGAATTAAGTCAAATATGAGTCAAGGTGAAGTTTTGTGGAGTTTGGCCTCGCATTTTCGGACTAAATAGTGTGTGACATCACAACAAGGAAGTGTTCTTCATCTCGATGAACAACCGATGTCACAACAAGAACAAAGCCTTCGTCCCGACGATCCGAATGCCATGTCACGACGTGGCAACGTGCACCTCAATTTTTTCGACTTTCTTCTCCCAGTTAAACAATGTTTTTAGTTTCCCACTTAAACTCTAATTAACCTAGGATTATTCTAGTCATATATGCTACGAATTTCAGCCTATAAATAGGCCTTAGTTACTCTAGGTTACATACAACAAAAATATTTAGATTGAGAGAATTATGTTCTTTGTTTCGAAGGGTTTTTTTCTTTTGGGGCTTTGGGTTTCTCCTTTAATTATCTCTATCTTTTGTACTCTCATTTATTATAGTAAAATCTCCTTTTGCTTGTAATTTTTTATCCTTTTTTGATGAGTTTTTCCACGTAAAATTTGTGTATTGAACCTTTTTTATTTTACTTTATTTACTTGTTCGTTACATATACAAATTAATTCCCAATAGGAAGTTTTTATTTCTAAATGTAATAATTGAAAAGGGTTGAATACAAAGTCTAAGCTAAACGAAAAGCAAAGATAAAAAAGTAAGTAAATATTAAATTTGCAGACAACGTGTCTTCAAAAACACGAAGGAAACATAGGGTCCCAAATTAACGCATTTGTTTCACGAAATTCTTACATTGTTTTGGTTAATTTTTTTGAATCTTGAATTTCAAAGCATCAAAGTTATATTGTTTGAATTTTTCAATTTTCTTAAAATATTTACATTTTTAAAGGTAAATATGCAGTTATGATATTTCAAATACGTAAAAACAATTTAAAAAATGAACTTTTTATCCAACAATCTGAATAGCATAAGTAATAAGGCAAGCAATGAAGAGCTAAAGAGAACATAGTTTGAGCAGTAAAAGTGAAGATATTAGCAGCCTAATTGATTGGTCCTGACTCAATAGTAGAAATGAAACTAAAATATTAACCTTATAAAGAGCAAAGAATCAAATTTCCTACTTTTTCTTTTTTAATGTATGTCACTTTTTGTTTGTTATAGAAGGATATATTCTCATTTGTTGGCACACCTGAAACAGAATCAAGCAAGGAAGCAAAGCAAAACACACATTTCTCGTGAAGGTTAAGGGCAACAGGAAAACAAATAATCATAATGTTTGTGTTAAAACAAAGGAAATTAAGCAACCAAATGCATTTAAATAAATCTATTTGATTCTTCGATAAGATTAGAAGGTTTAATGGCACATTTCTTCGCTCCATTATTTCCTTCATTTCATTCATTGAAAAAAAATTTAGATTTATAACTAAATCAATCAATAAATTAAATTTTAAAAATTATTTATTACGACTTTCACTACAATTTAAATTATATAACCTACTCAATTAATAAAAATATTGTTGAGAATGATCGAGTCTTTTAAGAGAAGTCTTCAAAGTGCTGTCTTTCAAGCAGTTGATCGGTCTCCTATTATTCTCATGCCAGGGTTTTGTGATACAACCTCCATGAAGAGTCGTGTACGGTTCACGAAAGGAGGGTGCTTCGATTGGTGGAGAAACAATCTATAAGAACTCACTTGAACCACCATCCTATGGCACAGTTTGAGCCAGAGACAAAACCCCAACATGGGGACAATACCTTCAATTGTTGAAGGATCGATCCATTATCCAACGGACACACTTCAAAATATTCTCGAAAATATCAACCCTTAACAAATCTTGAATTATATTTTCATTGTAATTTAAACTATATTTTCATTGTAATTTAAACTATTCGTATAAACAATTTTTTATTATTTTTAGTTATTTAATTGAGCAAAAATCCAAACATTCAACCAATTACAACATTAAAATAAATTTATTTATCCAACAATAAAATTATCTCCAATAAAATACTAGATATTTTACACATTTAATATTTCTACAAGCCTTTATAAGTTTTAAATAAGTAAATTCCAATACATATTGAATTACATTTGAATTCATATTGATTTATACTTTTATTTTAATTTAAAATTTATTAATAAATACTATTTTATTAATTTAAAATATTTTTAAAATATTGTAAAAATAGAATTTTTAATATTATTTAATTATTTTATTTTGCAATTTTCATTATTAAGAGGATTTTAGTTAAATATCATACCAACCTGAATATAATTAATATTAAGTCGTAAAATAAATAAAAGCACCTGTTTAATTGTTGCAAGGCTAAATAAGCATAAAAAGGAAAGGAGAAAAGACAGATGTTCATATTCTAAATTATTTTCAAATTCGTTCCATAATAAGGTTATCAGTATATTCTGGTTAGGCAATAGTAGTTTCTATTGGGTTTGATTAAAATCAATTAAAGCAGGTTAAACACCAGAGGAGCAAGGTCCCAAGCAAAATAAAATAAAGTGAGAAGAGGTGGGACATGAAGAACACTTAAAGTAAAGGCTTCTTATTGACAAACTAGCAATTTAATTGGATATGAAGCAAGGAAGTTGATTCAATTGAGCTTTATTCTCTTTGCAATGACTATAAATAGGCTTGGTTCATGGGGATAAACACACAAGCCTTTGTCTTTCAATATATATATATATTGCCTTTGTTTTTCTGTAACTTATCCAATGGATCAGCACAAAACAACCGCAGGGGCTCTTCAGACACCAATGACTGGACCTATCAACAATCCCGCTGCTGTTGCTCAGACACTCCTCCATAACCCTGGTGCTACTCAAGCACTCAATAATAATCCAACTGCTGCTACTGCTGCTCAGGCACTCCTTGGCAACCATGGTGTTACTCATAAGCCACACCTCAATAACCCTGGGGTTGGTCAGCAACTCATCAGCTATCCCGGAGTTGGTCAGCAACACATCAACAATCCTGGTGTTGGTCAGCAACTAATTAGCTATCCCGGAGTTGGTCAGCAACACATCAGCAATCCTGGTGTTGGTCAGCTCATGGGTGTTCCTGGATCTGGTCAGGGATCCATCAACAAACCTAGTACTGCTCAAGCACTGATGATGAGTCCTAGTGATTCTCGGGCACTCATCCGGGGTGACCGTGGGAGCATGTTAAGCATGTCGGATGACAATGTGATGATGAACCAAATTTTGGCAACTCATGCTCCTGATGGTCGAGAATTTGATGTTAGACCTCTTCTCTATTTGGTTGAGGACATCCTCAACCGCGCCACCCAACATGTTGATTTCCTTGTTAAGGTATAACATGTATTGCATCTATCTTGTTAAATCAATGGTGTAAAATGTTCATACTTCCTGGTGCTTACTGCAGGGTACTCTAGATCAGGTTGAGCTGGAAGAGAGAGCCCAAGCAGCAAATCATATAGCTATGCTTGAAGCTCTTACATATACTATTGATCGAATTGCATGCGAGGTTCTGCCATTTTATTATAACAAACTGTCTTTGTTGATTAGTACAATCTAGGCTTATTTGTTATTCATGTATGCTAACATGTCGACATTATAAACATTTTTACATGCCAGCTATCATACAAGGCTTTGGGAGGTTCTGATGCACACGCAACAACAACTGCAATATTCAACTTGCTATCAAGTTATACGTGGGATGCTAAGCTAGTGATATCCCTATCAGCCTTTGCCTTGAACTATGGAGAATTTTGGCTTCTTGCTCAGATTTACTCCACAAACCAACTTGCCAAATCAATGGCAGTCTTGAGGCAACTGCCATCTTTGCTAGAGCACGCTGCTCCTCTGAAACCTCGGTTTGATGCACTAAACAGTTTGATTCGGACAATGATGGACGTGACTAGATGTGTCGTGCAGTTCAAAGAGCTGCCATTAAAGTACATTTCTCCGGATGCACCGGCATTGGCCACTGCCATGACCCACATCCCAACTGCTGTATATTGGACCATCAGGAGCATGGTGGCTTGCGCAACTCAAATTTCCAGCCTTACTAATGCGGGTCATGAGTATGTTTTACTTCATTTATGTCCGATATTGTGAATTTTGAAGGTTAAAAATACTTGGATTAACAGTTGACATTAATTTCAGGTTTGGAATATCAACCACAGAGTCATGGGAGTTGTCAACCTTGGCTCACAAACTCAGAAACATATATGAACATCTAAAGCAGCAGCTGAACTACTGCTACAAACATATAGGTTCATAAATAACCATTAAATATTATCTAGTACAAAAAAAACAAAAATGGATTTCAAATACTTACAGATGATATAATCATTGTTAATTGCAGAGGAAAGGATGGATGTTGAGATTTATCAGATGCTTCTGGCTATCTTTGACCCGAACGTGTTGCACATTGACAACATGAAAGCTCTCAAGGCCTTGATTTATGACAAGGATGATAAACAGCCCCTCCTTGATGGTGCTACAAAGAGACAAGTATTGCATTCTTACAAAAATTATAACAGTTCGTTTGTTAATCATTTAGTTTGTAGGATATATTTCATAATGTTGTGCGACATTGAACAGGTTAGCCTGGACGTACTAAGAAGGAAAAATGTGCTCTTGCTCATTTCAAGCCTCGAATTCGCTAACGATGAGCTAGCAATTCTTGAGCAGATATATAATGAATCAAGGATCCATGCAACGAGGCTCGAGAGTCAGTATGAAGTCGTTTGGATCCCAATTGTGGATCATTCCATCATCCCATTGCCTGAAGAAATGCAAACCAAATTCGAGAACCTACAAATGACCATGCCATGGTACTCAGTGCAGGACCCTTTGTTCATAAAGAAGCCGGTCATCAGGTTCATCAAGGAGGTTTGGCATTTCAGGACAAAGCCAATCCTTGTGGTGCTTGATCCTCATGGGAAGGTCGTTTCCCCTAATGCAATTCACATGATGTGGATTTGGGGAAGCACTGCTTTCCCCTTCACTAGTTTGAGAGAAGAAGCTCTTTGGAGGGAAGAAACATGGAGGCTTGATCTTCTGGTAGATGGAATTGACCCGACGGTCCTCACTTGGGTATATATTTTAGATTCAAGCTTACCAGTTTTCTCCATTGACCTATCAGAAATATTGTTACATAAATGTTCACTTTTACCATAAGTCCATGCATCTAATAAGATATTTTGAACTTGTATGTGTTCAGATTAAAGAAGGAAAATACATTTTCTTGTATGGAGGGGATGATATCGAGTGGATAAGAAGATTTGCAAAGTCAGCACGCAGTGTTGCATCTGCGTCTCGCATTCCTCTTGAGATGGTGTATGTGGGGAAAAGCAACAAAAGGGAGCAAGTGAAGAAAGTGACAGGAATTATCAATGCGGAGGAGCTTAGCTATGCTTGGCAAGATCAAGCCATGATATGGTTCTTCTGGAGCAGGTTAGAGAGCATGTTATTTTCAAAGATTCAGTTAGGCAGAGGTGATGACCAAGACCCAATACTGCAACAAATAAAGAAGCTGCTTAGCTATGGCAGAGAAGGTGGATGGGCAGTGCTTAGTAGAGGGTCTAATATAGTGGTGAATGGCCATTCCAGCACAGTTTTGCCTGCTTTGGGTGGCTATGATGAATGGAAGATAAATGTGGCTGCAAAAGGTTTTGATGGGGCATTCAAGGAGTACCATGACAAGCTTCATGATGCTGCTCACCCTTGCTGCCGGTTCGAGTTTCCGAATACCATAAGAATCCCAGAGAAGATGAGGTGCCCAGAGTGCCCCAGGCTCATGGAGAAATACACCGCTTTCCTTTGCTGCCATGATGAGCAAGGCATTCCAGGCTCACTATTTTAAGCGGGGATCAGCCCTTCACTGTTTTTCCTACTACTATTGCTGCTAAATAATGATGTTCCTATGGGACTCAAAATCAATAATTTTCTTCTAAAATTTTACTTTGCTTGTTAAGGTTTTGTGTCTGAGATGTATCGCCAATAGCCACTATGGCCTAGTTGGCAACCTATCTATAACAGTTAAAAGTAAAATAATCATGTTTTATTTTCACATTATTGTCAGGGATATGAATATAACAAAGAATAAAGCTTATTTAACAATGACTCTTTGGGCTTTGCTTTTCATCCTGATTTCTGCATGTCTTCAGAAAAATGTAGCTTTTTCCCGGTTTCAACTTCAATAATTTCTCACCATGAAGTGAGCCAACCCATCAAAACAAACTATTATCTCAATTCCAGAATCCATATAAGTATTACAATTTCGAGTTTAAGATTCAATTATGAGTGATAGATAATAAAACAACTCAAAACTTATCAAAAGAAGCACGAAACTCTTAAGACTCATCAGCGATATAACGTCTTTTCCGTCTTACTTGGTAGAACAGAAAGAAAATTGAAAAGATAAAAGGCATTTGAATTGGAAATATATATAAAAAAAGTCCCAATTAAAAGAAAAAAACAAAATCACAAGCTAGGCTTTAATTAAATAAAAAATCAATGGTTTTTAATACAGGTTGGGCCCACAAAGATCCACAACAATGAGCTTTGTTTGATATTTGGTAAAGTGTTTACTTGTAAACGGGTCTTCCGAACAAGGTTCGCTGTCACAAAAGAAGTGCATTCCAAGAGACTTAACATCAGGCATGGTTCAGAAACGTATCGTTATAAGCTGAAGTTCTTAAAGGTCAGTTTCAGCTTTGCAATAGTTGGTTTCAGTCTATTTGTTCAAGTTATTTTTTTTTTAAGTGTCTCATTTCGAATTTAAATATTATACATGAAAAGATAAAATTGAGAGAATTTGTTCTAGTTTAAAATTCTGATTCAATTTCACGTCAAATCTAATCGAGATATAATATAATTACCGGATTTCAAAAAATCTCAAAGAGAAAAAAGAAGAAAAAAAACTTTATGTGTCTAGTAATGTGCCTTAAGCGGGTAAATTCAATTTTCTTTGATGCGTTTAGGGGATATTTGTTCTTTTCTGATTTTTTTTCCTTTCATTTGGCCCATTGTTCTTAATAAAGGGGACAACATCTCCTATAATGGACCAATTTAAATCACTCCAATGCTTACTTTGTTTATTGATGAAGTGTTTATTTTTCTTAAAAATAATTTTGATTTGAATTAATATATAGTTTTCTTTTTTTAAAATAGCGAAACTTTAATTTTTAAATTCACTTTAGTTTTTAATTTTTTTTTACTCATTTCAATTCTTAACATTATCTAACATTTCTAATTTAGTTCTAATTTAGTCCTTTGAATAATGGCTGGGACATTACAATAAAATTATTAAAAAAGAAGTTTGCATTAAATTTGTTTTTTTAATGAACCGGAACCGATTTGCTGAACCCAGTATAAGAGCATAACATCGTTGATTGCTGAAAATAGAAGCATATCAAAACTGGGAACCATCCAAAATCTATATTAGTTGAATTCAAACTCGAAGTTGAACTGGATTCATGGTTTTGTTTTCTATTTGAAACTTATTTGCAACAGACGTGTTCATCATCTCATTAGAGTAACGATAATAAGATGGGGGTTAAAGATGAATTGGGACCCTGGTGGCCCACTGCTCCTGTTTTCATTTTGCTTAATATTGTGAACACCCTAATGAAAGAAGCATCCCTTTATTCTTTTCATTAGTCTCATCTCTCATCATCCTTTTGATTATAATATATGAGTTGTTATTGAGTCATTTTCTCTCCGACAAAGTTAGAATATTTGGGTCCTAAGGTTAATGGTTTTTGCAGTTGTTCTTTGAAGGCAGGGTCTCCCATGGCCCTACTTGCAGCATTTCTAGACCAGAAATTCAACATGATTTGTTTTGAGTTTTGACCAAATTAGCATTTCTCCTTGAATCTCAAATCAACTGAAAAGATTTCTCTACCCGGTTCATTATGAACACGATATCAAATCAAATTAAATCATCATTTGCTTTATTTGCTTCAATGTTGGACTTAATAGGAAAAATGATTGCAGATGCTAAGAATTGATTAGATTTTGTTCCGAAGAAGCTACTTTTAACACAGGGTTTAAAGTGCTGGAAACAGCAACCCTCTTCAACATCATGAATCTTTTCCAGGGTTGAGGTCACTACTTTTTTTTTTCCTTTCTTGGTAAACAAGCCAAAGTTCTTGATCCATTTATGGAGCTAGAATTGTTATATGAGGATTTCACGTGGTAGCCAGGTTTCAACACACATCGGGATTGAAGCAATGCACAGAAAGAAGTGATATTTTTCTATAGATACACAATTATGTCCTTCCATTTAAGCAGGAAGAATTAAGAAAAAAAAAAAAGCAGCTTTTGTGCCCATGTGACTTGGAAAAGTTTACTGGTAAGAGTTCCTCTTTCACCTTGCTGGTAATCCAAGTCTCATTAGTGGATTAAAAAGTCATAGACCTTTCTTTTGCACTTTTTATTGGCTTAATATGGCTAAAACATGTTGTGCAAACCCCACCTTCGACATTTAAGTTACTGCTCCATTGTTAAACCAACCATTACTGTAACTTAAAACAATGAATCTAGCAAAATTTTTATAACGGTGGCATTCCAATCTAGATTTGCTAGTTCTGGAAGTTCTGAGAGATTGGGCCTATTGACCATCTATATCATTCTCACCTTGAATATTAGTTGCCATTTCAAATTAGCCACTGAAGCTACAAGGGAAAATAAACACACACACTATCTTGTCCAAAACAATCCTTAAAAGTGTTTGTGTTTGTACAGTTTATTCAAATATATAATACTATTCTTTTTATCGGTCATAATTATATTATGATTCAAGATTTGTGACTGTCATTTCTAAAAATATTATGTTCAAGGTTTGAATCTGTATCTCTTTTTAAGAATGCAACATGCTTTACGTCTACACCCAACACTTGATGGTATATAATACTAATTTTCATGGCATGTGTTGTATACATTACGTTATCCAATCATAATATATTAAATTTATTTAATAATTTTTATAGAAATATAAAGCGTGAATTGTACTAGACATCTCCAAACTATGACCCTTATTCTAAATAGATCCTCAAACTTTAAAATGTTCTAATTACATCCGTAAACTATCGTTATTATGTCAATCATGTCCTTCCATTATTAAAATTGTTAATTCTGTTGGAACATTGCAGCAACAATGTAGCAAAAACATAAAACAAATTTGATTTTGCAAATAAAACAAGGTGAAACCGAAGCAAAAATGGATGAGAGAATAATGAGTTTGAACAACAAAAATGAGGAAAAATCAATTCATTTCATTGATGATTCAAAAGATATGTAAGTTACAAAACAAATTGGACAGTTACCTACTTGTATAACTGCTTCCACTAATACACTAATACAAACTTGAATTATAAACACAAGCAAGCTGTCATAACAGCTACTACATCAATTTCAAATCAAATACAAATCCTATTAACTTTAACAACAAGTTACAAAGTAACTAAACTAAGTTACATAGGAACAAAATAATCAAAATGGACCTATCTAGCTGCTGCTCTCAGTTTTGCACCATTGCTTGACTGCTTGCTGAGCTGCTGGTCACATGTTGCATTGCAGGTCAATGGTCAACACTCCTCCTTGGATTGTATGCAACATACACCAGTCTTGCTTCTTAAATATTCAAATCTTGTTGCACCAAGTGGCTTAGTCAATATGTCAGCCAATTGGTCTTTTGAGCTGCAATACACAAGGCAGATTTCTCCAGATTGCTCAGCCTCTCTAACAAAATGAAATTTGATTTTAAAATGTTTAGTATTGCCATGGAAGACTGGATTTTTAGCTATGGAAACTGCTGATTGATTGTCAACTATTATTTCAGTAGCTCCACTTTGTTCTTCATTCAAATCAAACAACAATTTTCTGAGCCAAATGGCTTGATTCACTGCTGCTGTTGCTGCAATGTACTCTGCTTCAGCTGTGGATTGAGCAACAGTTTGTTGCTTCTTTGAACTCTAGCAAAATACTCCTGAGCCAAGGGTGAAGAAGTATGATGCGATTCGGCCCGGGAAGTTGAGTCGAATTTACGTAGTTGCCCGGTCGTAGACGAGAGAATTGTTCGTGCCTCGAATTTTAATAATAGAAGTAAAGGAATAAGTTAGGATAAGCGGAAGGTTTCAAGAAGTGTAGAAGTAGCAATAGGTTCGGCTAAGGGTAGCAAAGATGGATGATGGATAAATGGCTTGGTTTGGTTAACAAAAAGAAATTTGAAAGATGAGGATGGAAATCGAACTTAACGTCAGGAATGATTCAACACTAAAAAGTGTCACCCTGATTCCTATATTGTTAAGGTGAAAAGGATGGATAGAAGGATAGGTGAACGCCACACCAAGATTGGTGATAAGTTCAAATAAGATCGGTAGATGCCACTAGCACAAACTAGATAAGTCTTCGAAACTTGTACGAGATATGAGAGGAAGCAACCTCACAAGAACAATGTTTATTCAATAATTTGGCAAAAATTCCTTTTACAAAGAAATAAGCAAACTATTTATAGGCTATCATGTAGTAGCCGAATGGACAAACTAGTAGCTTAAAGACTAAGTAAATTCAGCTAAGAATGCACTAGAATATTCTAGAATAAATCATTAAAGGGTTAAGTCCACATTCGACTGATTGGAACTTCAATGGGCAGCTTCATGGTTAAGCAAAATTGACTTGGATGAATGTGAATGGATGGCAGCCCATTAGCTTGTCTAAATTCGTCCATGGATTTATTGGTGCATTAAAGAAGTGTCTTTTGGCCGAATAGTCACCTAGGGAAGTCATTTGGGCAGCAAACGATTCATATATCTAGAACTAGATGCATTCTCACATTCGTTGTAGCTTGTTGTCCATGCATCTTCTCTTAATCTTCATTCATGAATTGAATTTGGAAATTAATTATGCAGCTACCCCTTGGCCGAATAAGTACTTAGGAAACCCAATAGATCTCCCACATACATTCGGTCATGCATGGAACTAAAAAGGGGTCTTGAATCTAGCCATTCATGAACAACCATTAATTACTCTTTATATATGCATGTGTGCCGTCCAAAGGGAATGGATCTTTATGGATTCATTGTACCGTCCAAATGGGGAATGTATGACATTAATCCTTTTGTACCCAAGCCGTCCATGTACATGTACATAATTCTTCCCAAGCATTGAACCAAGCCGTGCATGTATCTTCTCATCCATTGAATTAAACCCGTGCATGCACCTAGCCTTAAATGCACTTCCAATATTCGATTGAACCTATAAGAGAAATGAACACATTTAATTATAATATTTAGACATAATTAAACAGCAACTAACAACTTAACTAATTAGGACAAATTAAATTAAAATTAATTAGCTTATTAATTCATCTAGCTCAAACTAAATGAAAATATTTAATGAACTAATTTGAGCTAGGGAAATCGACATGAGCTATAGGAAATTAAATTATAAACAAAGTTAAAACTTGATTTATTGAAATGAAAAGGAAATGAGCTGAAACGAGCTAAGATCAAGCTCAAACGAGCTAAAACGAGCTCAAGTGAGCTGATTTGAGTTGAATGGCGCATGAGGTGCTGGAGAGGAGCTAAGATCGGATTGCAAAAGAATGCATTGAGTCTTTAAGGAGTTGTCCTTAGCTCCTCCAACGTCATGGACCTTGTTATCATCCTAAATGCGCAACACCAATGTCGATAAAGCATCTTGAATTTGCTTAGCTAAGCTCAAGTCATGGGGCCTTTTGGAAGCTCGATTAAATCATGATTTGTATTCGAGGATGCCCCGGGCATGCTCACATCATTCCCCCGTCTTCAAAGCGACTTGTCCTCAAGTCGATTCGCCGATTAATTTTGAAACATGGATGCTTCATATTATCGCACAATTTCATTAGGCCATCAAGATGAGCAATTGAATAGAATGAAAATAGGGAATGATTAATCATACAATTTAGCAAACAAGAATGCATTCCTCGTTTCAACCACAACATTCCAAATGGATCAAAACAAAGGACATATTCACTTGGCTTTTTTATTTGAATAACCTCACCTTGCCGTATTCGATTGAATAGACTTACAGTAGCAGGATGAACAATATGGCCACTTTCCACAAAGTCATCATCAACAACACCGATTTCTTCATCTTTCAAACAAAACAAAGATATTGTGGACTTACCTTGATTATCTTGGAAGTTACTTGATGAAAATTTGATTTTACCTCGTTTGCGCAAAACAAACCTTTGCTCCTTAGCAAGGTAATGTAATCGATACTTTGAACTCGAATAAACCTGAAAAGGTGGAAAACCAAAAAAGTAACTCGCGCTCTTCAAAATGTAATTTCCACAAAGATAGAAGATGTCAAGGTCACCATGGATAATGTACTTAAAAGGACATGATGAAATGCCATTCACAAGTTGATCGTATGAATCGATTCCGGGATTAAAAACAAAATTTCCAGAATCAAAAACTTGATTTTTATTTTGTACGCTCACCACAGGATTTATTTTCAGAAATAAAGCAAAAGTTCGAATCAGATGAATAGGGGTAACAAATTTATTTACAAGGAAATTATTATGCTTACCTTCTCTTGGTAACAACTTAAAGTGGCTAATTCCCGGCTTAAAGACTCGATTTTGATCACTTAGCTCAATATTCAACAAGAGTTTCACTTTCTCAAATAAATCACAAAAATAGAACAAAGAAAGTTTAGGCAAACAAATATGCAGAAACTCATACTTCAAGAATCTCAATCGGACAGGCAAATCAAAACATGGAAATTTTGCACAAAAATTCAAAGATTTCTCTTGAAGGGAAAAATCAAACGAATTATTCATTGTATGCGAAAACCTTTGAACACATATGTTGAACCAAGAAATTGTGAACAGGCAACTTTTCAAAAGTTCAAATCCATCACAGACCAATCGAATAGGCATGTTTAAGAAAAAAGGTTTAGCACATATATTCAAAGAGTTTAAGTATTCAAACACATCAAAATATGTATGTGCAAAACTTTTATCACACACCTCCACAATTCGCATAGGTGAAACCAACCTAACAGAAGGGTTAAACGTGTCATAAGACAAACTTTTCGTGGTTCTTCTTGTAACAAGGTCATTAACATCAAGAGTTGAACAGTAACTAACCAAATCAAAATTTTCAAACCTTTCAGAAATTGAACCGTCAAAACCTTTATTAGTAGTTTTTAAGTCAAATGGTCATGACTCGATAATCATAGAGTCCTTACCTTGCTTACCTTCGGACAAAAGTGGGTGGTTGTCTTTCTCATTCTTACCTTTCTTGTAGAACCAAAATCGCCGCTCGTTGGGAAGGTATTGAAGCTGGAATTGATCATTCGAAGTTTCAAAAACTTGGGAAAAGATATCACAAGAAGAACTAACAAGTGGATTAGTGGAAACAATCCTCGCTTGCTCACTAACATCTTTTTCACTCGAATATTTTTCTTCAAGATCACTTGCCTCTTCCACTCATTCTTTTATCTCAATCTCTTTTTCAACTTTTTCCTTTTGTAAACATTCTTTTTCTTTTTCAATGTCTTTTTCGATTTTTTTTTCTTGTTCACTTTCTTTTCTTTTTTTTTCTCTATTTTCTTTGTTTTTCTCTCTTTTCTTTGTTTCTTCTCTCGATTTCATTCAAAATCCTCTCATAATCTTTTCTTTCCTCTCTTTTCTTTTGATCTCTTTTTTCTTTTCGTCTTTTTCTTTTCTCGTTTTCTTTTTACAACAGGTTACAAAAGATTCAGGAGAATAATCATTTATATATGATTCACAAACAATCTTTCGTGAATATCTCTCCATGGATGTTTTCTTTGGAGTTCTTAAAAAGGTGTATCTTTCATCTCGCACGTCTTCTTAGAAGGATTCAAAATCAAAATTGGCTTCTCTTCGTCTTGAATTCCTTGATAAAAAGGAATCTCGATCGGAGTCTCGATCGGAGTCTCTTCTTGAGTAGTCATTGGATGTGTATCTTCGTGATGTTCTCAAATCCACTTTCTGACTTGATGACATTCATTCCCGTTGGTCTCTTTTCTCCACACGGTCTAACCTCTTGTGCAATTTTTTAAACTTGGACTTCACCATTCTACGCATTTCTTGCACCAAATATTGATATTCTGATTCGGTAAATTCTTCGTAAGACATGATGTTATTGCTGAAAAGGAAAATTGTTAAGTAAAATAAAAATAAAGTCCTCACTACAAAATCCTCACGAGTTCACTCGGAAAGAAATAATAGATGAACACTCCACTCGTGTTTGCACTCGTTTTAGGCTTTTTTAACTCTCAAATGCTCTCACGCTCTCTAGCCTTTTACCACTCAAACTTACTCTCGTAACCTCGTACTTTGTTTCTCTAGACTCATCTTGGTGCTTTGGGGTCGACTTCAAAATGCTTACAAGGGGTAAGATGTTACGGTGTAATGGTAGGCTAAAAGAAAATTTTGGGTATAGTGTGGCGTTTTGGGGGGGTACAAAGTTGAAGAAGAAAAACACTTGTCAATCGGGACAAAATATAAACAAACAGAAGAACTTGATCACTTCACTTTTTTTTTTAATTTCGTACTCTTTTTTTTTTAATTTCGTACCTTTTTTTTTTAGTACTTCACAATACCACTATTACAATAGAGAAAAACAAAAATTACAACTTGAAATTTTTTTTCTAATTTCAAATTTTTTTTACACTACGAACCTATTTCGATCTTGATACGAACGTCGGTGCCTCTCGTTTTACAAGCTCTGATACCAAATGATGCGATCCAGCCCGAAAAGTTGAGTCAAATTTACGTAGTTGCCCAATCGTAGACGAGAGAATTGTTCTTGCCTCGAATTTTAGTAATAGAAGTAAAAGAATAAGTTAGGATAAGCGGAAGGTTTCAAGAAGTGTAAAGTAGCAATAGGTTCGGCTAAGGGTAGCAAAGATGGATGATGGATAAATGGCTCGGTTTGGTTAACAAAAAGAAATTTAAAAGATAGGGATGGAAATCGAACTTAACGTCAGGAATGATTCAACACTAAAAAGTGTCACCTCGGTTCCTATATTGTTAAGGTGAAAAGGATGGATAGAAGGATAGGTGAACGCCATACCAAGATTGGTGATAAGTTCAAACAAGATCGGTAGACACCACTAGCACAAACTAGATAAGTCTTTGAAAGTTGTACGAGATATGAGAGGAAGCAACCTCACAAGAACAATGTTCATTCAATAATTTGGCAAAAAGTCCCTTTAGAAAGAAATAAGCAAACTATTTATAGGCTATCATGTAGTAGCCGAATGGACAAACTAGTAGCCTAAAGACTAAGAAAATTCAGCTAAGAATGCACTAGAATATTCTAGAATAAATCATTAAAGGGTTAAGTCCACATTCGGCTGATTGGAACTTCAATGGGCAGCTTCATGGTTAAGCAAAATTGACTTGGATGAATGTGAATGGATGGCAGCCCATTAGCTTGTCTAAATTTATCCATGGATTGATTGGTGCATTAAAGAAGTTTCTTTTGGCTGAATAGTCACCTAGGGAAGTCATTTAGGCAGCAAACGATTCATGTATCTAGAACTAGATGTATTCTCCCATTCGTTGTAGCTTGTTGTCCATGCATCTTCTCTTAATCTTCATTCATGAATTGAATTTGGAAATTAATTATGCAGCTACCCCTTGGCCGAATAAGTACTTAGGAAACCCAATAGATCTCCTACATACATTCGGTCATGCATGGAACTAAAAAAGGGTCTTGAATCTAGCCATTCATGAACAACCATTAATTACTCTCTATACATGCATGTGTGCCGTCCAAAGGAAATGGATCTTTATGGATTCATTGTACCGTCCAAATGGGGAATGTATGACATTAATCCTTATGCATGTACCCAAGCCGTCCATGTACATGTACATAATTCTTCCCAAGCATTGAACCAAGCTGTGCATGTATCTTCTCATCCATTGAATTAAACCCGTGCATGCACCTAGCCTTAAATGCACTTCCAATATTCGGCTGAACCTACAAGAGAAATGAACACATTTAATTATAATATTTAGACATAATTAAACAGCAACTAACAACTTAACTAATTAGGACAAATTAAATTAAAATTAATTAGCTTATTAATTCATCTAGCTCAAACTAAATAAAAATATTTAATGAACTAATTTGAGCTAGGGAAATCGACATGAGCTGTAGGAAATTGAATTATAAACAAAGTTAAAACTTATTTATTGAAATGAAAAAGAAATGAGTTGAAATGAGCTAAGATCAAGCTCAAACGAGCTAAAACGAGCTCAAGTGAGCTAATTTGAGCTGAATGGCGCATGGAGAGCTGGAGAGGAGCTGAGATCAGATTACAAAAGAATGCATTGAGTCTTCAAGGAGTTGTCCTTAGCTCCTCCAACGTCATAGACCTTGTTATCATCCCAAATGTACAACACCAATGCCGATAAAGCATCTTGAGTTTGCTTAGCTCGAGCTCGAGTCATGGGGCCTTTTGGAAGCTCGATTAAATCATGATTTGTATTCGAGGATGCCCCGAGCGTGCTCACATCAAAGTAACCAGAGGTGCTTTTCATGTCTTCCAAAGATCCGGCCCAGTCACTATCTGAGTATCCAATCAACCTAAGCTTATTTTCCTTCTTAAACATGACACCAAACTTCAAGGTTCCCTTAACATACCTGAGTACCCTTTTTGTTGCCTTAAAATGAGATGTGTCACAACAATGCATGAATCTTGACAATAAACTAACAACATGCATAAGATTAGGTCTGGTTGCTGTCAAGTAAAGCAGACAACCAATTAGGCTTCTATACTCCTTCTCATCAACCCTCTCTTGACTTTCAAAGCTGATCAGCTTCTCTCCTTGGGCTATTTTTGTGCTCAATGGTTTGCAATTAGACATGCAAAACTTGTCTAGGATCTTCAGGGCAAAAACATGCTGGCTAATGAAAATGCCATGATCAGACTGATTCACTTCCATCTCAAAAAAGTATGTCATGATTCCCAGGTCTGTCATATCAAACACTTCCTGCATTTGTGTCTTGAAGTCATGGATCAAATCAATTATGCTTCCAGTCACCAGTAGATCATCCACATAAATTGAAACAATTAACAAGGTTTCATTTTAAATTTTCTTCACATAAAGTGTTAGCTCACTTAGGCTTTTATCAAACCCGAGCCTTGATAGATACTCATCAATTCTATCATACCAGGCTCTAGGTGCCTGTTTCAGGCCATACAAGGCCTTCTTCAGCCTATAGACTTTTTCTTCTTCTCCTAGGACTTTAAATCCTTCTGGTTGCTCAATATAAATTTTTTCCTTAAGAAAACCATTCAAGAAAGCTGACTTGACATCATGTTGATGAATCTTCCATTGTTTCTGTGCAGCCAAAGCAAACAAAAGCTTGATTGTGTCAAGCCTTGCTACTGGAGCAAATGTCTCCATAAAGTCAGTGCCATACTACTGACTATAGCCCTTTACCACTAGCCTTGTCTTGTGTTTTTTCAATGAGCCATCAGCATTGAATTTGGCTCTAAAAACCCACTTGACACCTATGACTTTCTTCTGGTCTAGCCTATCAACCAAGTCTCATGTCTTATTTTTCTTGATCATATCAAGTTCGTTTTCCATAGCCTTTCTCCAGTGCTTGTCTCTTGCAGCTTCTTCAAAGGTTGAAGGCTCAACTATAGCAACATTGCACCTATGGTAGATATCAGCAATGGTTCTGGTACCTCTCACAAGAGGATCATCAATATCAGTATTTTCAGGTTCACTTTCAGCTGGCTCTTAGCTGATGTCAAACTGGTCTTCATCAAACTAACTTGCATCTGAACCTTCACAACTCTAAGCCTTTTCCTTATCAAATTAATGTCCCTGCTCACCAAAATCTTCTTTGTTGAGGGGTCATACACTCTGTAGCCCTTTTTGGTACTGTTGTAGCCAACAAATATACCAAGAGCAGACCTTCTCTCAAGTTTGGTTCTTCTTTCAGCTGGAATGAGAACATAACACACACATCCAAACACTTTCAGATGTGAAACTGATGGTTTAAGTCCATACCATGCCTCAAAAGGTGTTTTGTCCTTCACAGCTCGAGTAGGAAGCTTGTTGAGTAGATATACTGAGCTATTGATAGCCTCAGCCCAAAATTTACATGGAAGTTTGCTTTGAAACAGCAAACATCTGGCCATATTCATCACTGTCTTGTTCTTCCTTTCACAAACTCTATTTTGTTGTGGAGTATAGACAATGGTTAATTGATGATGGATCCCTGCCTGCTCACAAAGTTTTTAAAACTTCTCAAACAAGTACTCATCACCATTGTCAGTTCTCAAGGCCTTGATCTTGCAACCTGATTGGTTCTCTACTAATGCTTTGAATCTGCTAAAGGCTTCAGACACTTCAGACTTTTTCTTTAGAAAATAAACCCAACATAACCTAGTCAGATAATCTATAAACAGTACAAAATACTTGCTATTATTCAAAGAAGAAGTCTTCATTGGTTCACAGACATCAGAATGAACCAGTTCAAGTCTTTCTCGAGCTCTCCATGCCTAGTTAACTGGAAATGGCAATCTAGCTTGTTTGCCAAGCTAACAAACTTCGCAAACAGTGTCCCTTGTCTCAACTTTGGACATATCCTCTACCAAATTCAGTTTGTGCAACAGATCAAGTGCTCTGAAATTAGCATGGCCTAATCTTCTATACCATAAGCCATCATTATCAACAAGACCAGTGTAGGCCTTCTTTTCAAGCTGATTCATGTTAAGCATGAAACACTTATCAGTCATTGTTACTGAGATCAACTCCTGACTATGTGTATCCTTAACAATACAAGCACCATTCTCAAAGATCAGTGAATACCCTTTCTCTACTAGTTGTCCAACACTAAGTAGATTCTAATCTATATCAGGCACATTTTAGCACATCAGTAATTACTTTGTTACCTGAACAAGTGTTAATCAGCACATTGCCCTTGCCTTTGGCTTCAATCAAATATCCATTGCCAACTCTGATTTTTGAGACATAACTTCTGTCTAAATCTCTGAACAGACTCTCATCAGCAGCCATATGGTGAGTACAGCCACTATCCACCAACCAATCAGTTCTGACTTTGTTTGAGGATGCAAAGCAGGAGGCTGTGAACACATGCTCCTCTTGAGCTTGAAGGTCCTCGTCAGCTTGATCTTGGATCTGCTGCTGTGCTAGTGCCTTCTCTTTGTTCTTACACACTTTTTCAACATGGCCAAACTACTTACAGCTCATGCATTGGATGTCTGGCTTATACTAGTAGTATTTCTCCAAATGTGTAGTCTTCTTGCAGTGGACACATGGTGGAAACCTCCTCTTGCCTGAATCTCTCTTTTGCTTATCCCTCTTTTCAAGCCAAGGCTTCTTTCCTTTCTGGTTTGAACCTGAACCATCTTTGGCCTTTGCTTGAAAGGCTTCTTCAGGATGATTTTCCTGCCTATTGGCCCTTCTCTGCTCCAATGCATAAAGAGAGTTCACCAACTCAGACAAAGAGATGGTTTTCAAGTCCCTTGAGTCCTCGAATGATGAGATTTTAGACTTAAATATCTTATGGAGTGTGGTGATAACCTTTTCAACAACCTGCTATCACTAAAATCTTCACCAAGAAACCTTATGCTGTTGACAATGGCCATGATCCTGTCTGAGTATTGCTTGATGCTCTCTGATTCTTTCATTTTTAGGTTCTCAAAATCTCTCCTCAAGTTAATCACTTGTTGCTGCCTTGTTTTATCAGACCCCATAAACTCCTCCTTCAGCCTTTTCCATGCTTCCTTAGGTGTACTGCAGGCCATGATTCAAGTGAAGATTACATTTGTCACTCCATTTTGTAGACAAGCCCAGGCTTTATGCTTCTTGGTGCTCTCCTCAGCATGATGTCTCATTTGAGCAATCGTGGGATTGGCCCTCAATGGAGCTGGTTCATCATTCTCAACTACACTCTACAAGTCTTGAGCTTGAAGATATTTCTTCATCTTGACTACCCAAATGTAGTAATTTTCACCATCAAACACTGGAGGTAGAGGAGGTGTGAAGCTTATCTTGCTAAAACAAACTCAACAGCTTCGATTTCTTCCTTCTCAAGCTTATATTTTCTCAACAAAGCAACCAACAAACAGAGGCCCACAAAGACTTAGGCTCTGATTACCATTTGTTGGAACATTGCAGCAACAATGTAGCAAAAACATAAAAAAAATTTGATTTTGCAAATAAAACAAGGTGAAACCGAAGCAAAAATGGACGAGAGAATAATGAGTTTGAACAATAAAAATGAGGAAAAATCAATTCATTTCATTGATGATTCAAAAGATATGTAAGTTACAAAACAAATTGGACAGTTACCTACTAGTATAACTGCTCCCACTAATACACTAATACAAAATTGAATTATAAACACAAGCAAGCTGTCATAACAGCTACTACATCAATTTCAAATCAAATACAAATCCTACTAACTTTAACAACAAGTTACAAAGTAACTAAAATAAGTTACATAGTAACAAAATAATCAAAATGGATCTATCGAGCTGTTGCTCTCAGTTCTGCACCATTGCTTGACTGCTTGCTGAGCTGCTGGTCACATGTTGCATTGCAGGCCAATGCTCAACAAATTCAACCATTAAATGACACGTAAAACCTTATGTGATATAATTTAAAATGAAAATTTTAAAGAAAAGTACATATAGCTATTAAAATTAAAAGCTAAAATAAAGTAAAATCGAAAAAAAAGAAGAGAATGAATGATAATTTCTATAAAAGATTCAAAAACCTCAAAACCAAAATTTTTACAACATTAATTTTTGTAATAGTCATTTTCTTTAAATTTTTTATTTTAAATTAAGTTACAAAAGATTTATCGTCTCATTTAACATTTAAATTAATAATTTTAGTAACAAATGGACCTTATTGATATAACATCAATAGTTTGAGGATATAATTAAAATGTTTTAAAATTTAACTATCAATTTAGAATAAAGATTATAGTTTGAGAATGTTTGGTGGAATTAACTCAAATATAAATAAAGTAACCATCATTATATTACATCAATATAAAATATAAATTTGAATTCAAAATATAAATAAATATAATAAAAATTCAAACTGTAATATCAACCAAATAAATAAATATATAATCTTTATCTATTTTTATATTTTATACGCATTTACAGTGAATTGTTTAAAACATGAATATTATAATATTTTACTATAAAATTATATTAATTAATTTGGTCTGATAATTTTAAAAACATATAATCATTAATTTAATTATAAATTAATCTTTTAAAGAATAATTTTTAATATAAGTATATATTTTTAATTAGTAACAAATATTATGGTATTAATATAAATATATAATTTATTTTACTTGGTTAATAAATATTGCCGCAACCGATAGATGTTACATTTTCATGTAACCTAACTATTAGTGAATAATAATTGAGTTATAAAATCTTGAATGTCATTAAATTTGATACTTAAATTGATGTCAAATCAAATCTCTAAAATAATATTGTGATCATAATTATAATTTACGTTTTAATTATAAATTATATACTACTGTTTTATTGATGGTTTATTACTATTACTATTCATTATTATTTTACAGTTACTAATCTTTATATTTACTATCAATTTTTGCTTTTATTTTTCAATTAATTTATAATTATAAAAGGAATTATTAAATTTATTTTCAACAGGTTTGCAATTATACAAACATGCAATGTAATGGTATAGACTTGCTAGCTAACTTCAAAACTTGATATAATTTAAAATATAAAATTGAATGTTACAATAATGATGGCATTTGTAAAGGAATAAAAAATTATACTTATTAATAGTTTATCCAAATTTTTAAAAATTTAATCATGAAATTTACAATTATTTTCTTATTTATCATAATTATTAAATTTTTCATTATTACTGTAGTATTTGTTATAATAGACGTTGATAATGGCAATAGAATGATCGTAAAAAATAAGAAAAATAAGAACATACAGATTTTACGTGAACACCCTTTCGGAAAAAGCTACGAGCAGAGAAGAAGAAATTCACTAATGTTGAAAAATAAATGATACAAGAGGAGTTTTGACTGAATCTATTTAAAAGTTGAAAAACATTGTCTAATTAATGTCAAATAGAAAAAGTGTAGGTCTATACAGATTCTACTTGTGCATATTGTCAAATACAAGAGGAGTTTCAGCCCTCAGCTTTAAGCCCTACACAAATCCCCTTGTTTTGCCACTGTATTTTATTTCTTTAACAAGGATTCATGTCACACAACTCTAATAATCTCCACATTTACACAAATTCTCAACGAAGACGTTCTTCACCTCTTCCACGGAACCCCTAAAGGGGTATTCTTCAACAATGAACACCAACCAAGTCCAAGCAATGCTCAAACATAATTATAGGAAGTGACTTAGTCATCATATCTTTAGGATTATTATGAGTACTAACTTTGCTCATAACAATATCACTACGAGCAATAATATCATGCACAAAATGATACTAAATATCAATGTGTTTTGTTCTCTCATGAAACATTTTATGCTTCGTAAGGAAGATGACACTCTGACTATCACAAAACATTGTACTGATCTAAAAGTCTGTACTGAGTTCCCCAAAGAGTCCCTTTAACTAAATAGCTTCTTCAAAAGCCTTAGTAATCGTCAGGTACTCAACTTCAGTAGTAAACAAAGCAACTGTAGTTTGCAAAGTGGCTTTCTAACTAATCGCGTAGCCCCCAATAGTAAAGACATACCCTGTGAGAGATCTTCTTTTATCAAGGTCTCCAACAAAATCAGAATCAATATACTCAATGACTCCATCTCTGGTTCTTCCAAACTGTAAGAAAACATTAGTAGCACCTCGTAAGTATCGAAAAATCCACTAAACTACTTTCCAGTGTTCTTTACTAGGATTCGCCATATATCTACTAGCTACACTAACTGCATACAATAAATCTAGACGTGAGCAAACCATAGCATACATGAGAGATCCCATTGCACTAGAATATGGAACACGTGACATGTAGTCAATCACATCATCTGATTGCGAAGACAAAGCCTATGAAAGTCTGAAGTGAACTGCTAATGGAGTACTAACAGGACTGACACTCTACATATTGAACCTACAAAGAACTTTCTCAATGTACTCTTTCTGACTTAGATACAATTTACATATTTTTCTATCTCTGAAAATCTCCATCCCAAGTAACTTCTTTGTTGTTCCCAGATCTTTCATCTCAAATTCTTTACTAAGTTGGGCTTTAACCTTTCTTATCTCTCCTTTATCTTTGGCTGCTATCAACATATCATCAACATAGAGGAGTTAATATACAAATGAACCATAACTATTTTTCTTAAAATAAACACAACTGTCAAAGCTACTTCTTTTGAAATCATAAGTGGTCATAAATGAATCAAACCTCTTGTACAACTGCCTTGGTGACTGTTTCAAACCATAAAGGGACTTTTTTAGCAAGCAAACATAGTCCTCCTTTTCTGATATATAAAACCCTCTAGTTGTTGCATATAAATATCTTCTTCAAGTTCTCCATGCAAGAACGTTATTTTTACATCTAAGTTCTCAAGCTCCATATCATACATGGCCACAATACCAAGCAAGCCTCGAATCGAATTGTGCTTAACAACTGGAGAAAACACATCTGTAAAGTCTACACTTGGAATCTGATTATAGCCTTTTGCAACCAAACTTGCATTATATATGGGTTCTTTAAATCCTAAAGTCCTTTCTTTCTTCTTGAACACCCATTTACGACGAACAATATTTTTACCTTTAGGAAGCTTCACTAGGTCCTATGTTTCATTCTTCTGGAGTAATTCCATCTTTTCTTGCATGAAAAACATCTATTTTCCTGAATCTTCACAATTACCTCCCTCGGAATAAGTTGATGATTCTTGATTTGTATATATATTTTCATCCACGTTTAAAGCATAAACTAGATCAGCCTCGGCAAACCTCTTTGGAGGTTTAATTACTTTTATAGGTCTGTACTTGACAATAGAATATTATTGTGGAGAAGCAACTCTACTTTGAGTTTCTGTACTAACTTGAGGAGTAGACTCTATTGTAGATCCTGGGTTAATTTGAAGCTTCACCTACTTCACATGTGTGTTTGAACTTTGTTGGTCTTTATTAGAAGAGTCTTTAAGAGGTAAGTTAGGTAGCATAGCAGTTTCATAAAAAAATAACATATATGTTAATTACAACTTTCCTCATTTTAGGACACCAAAACTTATACCCTTTAACATCAGCCTTATAACCAAGAAAAACACATTTAATAAATCTAGACTCTAATTTACTATTATCAACATGAGCATACGCAGGACACCTAAAAATCTTCAAATCAGAATAAACAGCAAGAGTACTAAACCATATCTCTTATGGATTCTTTTTCTCAATGGCAACGGATGGAGATCGGTTAATGAGAAAACATGTCATAGAGGTCACTCCGGCCCGATACAACTTTGGTAAACAAGTATTCAAAAACATACATCGAACATTTTCCATAATTTTTCTATTCATTCATTCTACAACGTTGTTTTGCTATGGAGTATGGTGAACTGTCAAGTGTCTCACAATCCCTTCTAATTTACACAATTCATTAAACTCATCAGAATAAAATTCCAAGCCATTATCTGTGCGGAAATACATTATCTATTTTCCTGTCTGCTTCTCGATCATAGTTTTCCAGGCCAAAAATGTGGAAAACACATCACTTTTTTGCTTCTAGAAGAATGCCCAAACTTTTTTTGATAAAATTATCAATGATCATTAGCATATAATTAGTGTCACTCCTCAAAGGCACTCTAAATGGTCCCAAAAGATTAGAATGAATATAATCCAGTGTTGCCTTTATATTATGGATTCCTCTGGTGAATCGAACTCTCTTTTACTTCCCAAAAATGCAATGCTCACAGAAGTTCAGTTTATTAATGTCTTGTTCATCAAGAAGTCCATTTTTGCTTAATTCTGTCATGACGTTCTCACTTATATATCTTAAACGCATATGCCAAAGTCTAGTAACATCATCATCTCACAAGTAAGAGGAAGCAATAGTTGCATCACCAGTAATAATTGAACTCTACAAAACATATAACTTAGCAGTATTTCTCTACTCTTTCATTAGAAAGAAATCAAATTTCTCTTCAATTCTGGTACATGTCATATGTCACTAAGTGGTCTGATGACTCCTTCGAAAATCTTAATTTTAATCATGCCAATACATGTGATTTTACATAAAGCACTATTTCCCATCAAAACAAAACTTTCAGACACTGTTCCATAAGTTGTAAACCAATCCTGATTGGGACTCATATGGAAAGTGCAACCAAAATCAAGGATCCACTCCTCGCTTAATTTAGAGCTGTCAACAGAGGCAACTAGGAGTTTACCATCGATGTAGTCTTCTACTACATCAGCTTCATCGGATTATTCTGGTTGTTTTCCCTTTTTTATTTGCAGCCTCCCTTTTGATCTTATTTTGCAACATATAGCACTCAGACTTAATGTGCCCCCCTTTTTTGTGAAAAAATAACTAGGTAAGTACTTGTTTGTTACCTACTTAAAATAAGGTAAGTGACTATCTTGATATTTGTTATAAAACATGTGTGATATAAATGAAGAACATATATGTATGTGGCAAGTGCATGCGGCCCTGTGAATAAGAAATATGATTCTTGTTGAAATGATTTTTTTTAATATGTGTATATATGATCTTGTATATTCGGCCACATAGTTAATAATGTATATGAATTTATATCTTGATTCATGAGCTTATGTATATGTATGCATGTGTATTAGGTTTTATAATGACATCTTCGCTTTTGAAAATTGAACATTAATTTATTAACTTAACCATATGAGTATTCGGCTAAGGTAATAATTTGTGTAAAGATATATATATTATTTATGAAATTTGTAAGTTTGAGATTAAATGCGATAATGATAATATAATTTGATTAGTTTAATGGAGTTGATATATATAATTGGGTTATTTATTTGCTTATGACTTAGTAAGCTATAAAAGCTTACTCTGTGTGTATGTGTGTATTCTGTTTTATAGATTTTGGAGTCAAGCTACGAGCTCGGGGACTGTCAGTAAAGTTCATCACATTATCTACTATTTTGGTACCCTTATAAATTAAACTCGAATTATGGCATGTATAGGCTGGAATATGTTTTGAAATGTTGAATTTTGGTTATGTACATAAGCCATGCGAAAATGGCTTGATTTCCTTGCTTGAAATCTGTTATGTCTTGATTATGGTTTGAGCTTATTCTTGGTTATAATGTTATGTGCCATGAATGGGAGATAATTATGATATGTGTTTTAAGCATTGAAGTTAATTAATGACTTGGATGTGGTATGAATATATTGGCCGTAATATATATATAGTTAGGTTTAGTTGTTTTGAATATGATTTTTATTAAGATGAAGTATATGAAAATTCAGTTGATGTGCTCAGTTAAGGTATTATTATGTGGTTTGGCATTAAAGGTCAATTGGTTATATTTTAATATGAGACAAGTATGTTTTGATATGCTATTATATGGTATATAAGATTCATGTTTTGAATAGGTCTAAATGTGGTTAATGACTTATTCTTGTGAAATATAATTTGTAACATGAATTGGTTTGACAATTATTTCAATAATGTATTTGTATAATCGACTATAAAATGAAGTTGAATGGATGGTTATAACCAACTTGAGATTCAGTATATGCTTATATAGCTATTTATGCATATAATGAATTGACTTGACTTGTGATTCAGTACTTGTCCATATTAATATATTGGTATATAATATGATATTGATATATGCATGTACATGATCCCAAGAAACATATATATATATATATATGTGTGTGTGTTATGGTTTTTTCTAATTTGTGTTTCGGTAAAGGTATAAAGGATGAATATATTTTGAGTTGAAATGTGTATAGCCTTAGTTAGTATTGTGGGTGCTATATAATATATATATATATATATATATATATATGTGTGTGTGTGTGTGTGTGTATATTGTGTTTAGCATAAGCTCAAGGTTGTAAAGGTAAACTATGTTAGCCGAATAAAGGAAAGGTGAATATGGTTTTGTATTGGTGATTTAAATAGGCGATTTAAAAATAAATATTTATTCATGAAATGTAAATGTTGTAAATAGGCGAACAAATGCTATTATGCAATATTTCATTATATGAAATAAAATGATGTGTACTTGCTTGCACATGGTATACGCATAACATTTGCATGATTACAAAATATTTTACATTAGAATTATTCAAAGGTCATAAAAGTTAAGATATACATATTTGATAAGTTTGTGAAAAGAAATGCACTTGGTTATGAGTTTAACGTTTAATATTCATGTTTCCTTGTTGGCATTGTTTGATTATAAAACTTTGGGATTGTATGTAATATTAAATCAAAGTATGACAATTTTATCTTAAATTTTTTACTAGATGATTAATAATGGAAATTTGATCTGAGTTATATTTTGATCGGTAATACCTCGTAACCCTATTCCGGCGATGGATGCGAGTTAGGGGTGTTACATTTTATTGGTATCAGAGCTACAGTTTAGCCGGTTCTAGGACTAACGTAATGCATGTGAGTCTAGCTATACATGCCATATTATATGCTGTGATAGTGTGATGACTTCTGACATTTGAAAATGTGTTTTCATATAGTAAATGGATCCCGACAGAGCTGTAGCTGATGATATCGAGAGTGCAGCGCTTGTTCCAGCGCAAGGAACAGCACCGGTTGATTCTCGACCGACTTCGAGTAATCAAGAGAGTGAGGCTAAACAAGCTTTTTATCAAATGATGAATGACTGGTTTACTCAATATATCCGGACTAATTCGGGTGCACAATAACCTTCACCCCGACTAATCCATCTTCGATGCCTACTATACCTCAAGTAAGTGACCCGTTGAGATTACATAAGTGACCTGTTGATAAAATCAGAAAACACGGTGCTGAAGAGTTTAAAGTTACTAATAATGATGATGACGCTAAGCGGGCTAAATTCTGGCTTGATAATACTATCCGTGTGTTTGATGAGTTATCCTGTACCCTAGATGAATGTTTGAAATGTGTCATATCTTTGTTACGAGACACCACATATCACTGGTGGAATACACTAGTATCGGTGGTTCCGAGAGAGCGGGTGACCTGGGAGTTCTTTCAGACTAAGTTCCGTAAGAAATATATCAGTCAAAGATTTATCGACTAGAAGCGCAAAGAATTTCTGGAGTTAAAACAGGGTCAGATGACCGTGACAGAATATGAGCGAAAATTCGTGAGACTCAGCTGGTATGCACTAGAGTGTGTTTCGATCGAGGCCATAATGTGTAAAAGATTTAAAGATGGGATAAATAAAGATATTAAATTGTTATTTGGCATACTTGAGATAAAAGAGTTCGTAGTACTGGTTGAGTGAGCCTGCAAAGCTGAAGAACTCGGGAAAAAGAAAAGAAAAGCTGACTTTGAAGCTAGAGATTCATGTAAGAGATCATCGAATAAGTCATTTCAGTCGACATCAAAGAACTCTTGCTCATATTTAGAACCCTACTTTAAGCTGTGTACTTGTACCCTTTTAAATAAAGAATATTCAATAAGATCAAATTTCTCTTCAATTCTAGTACATGTTGTATGCCACTAAGTGTTTTGATAACTCCATTGAACATCTTAATTTTGATCGTGTCAATACCTACAATTTTACATGAAGCATTATTTCTCATAAAAATAACACATTCAAACACTATTTCATATGTTGTAAATCAATTCCAATGGGGACTCAGATGGAAAGTGCAATCAGAATCAAGGATCCACTGCTCGCTTACTTTAGATTTGTGAACAAAAACAACTAGGAGTTCATCATCGTTGTAGTCTTCTACTACACTAGCTTTACCGAATTGTTCTGGTTGTTTTCCCTTTTGATTCACAACCTCCCTTTTGATCCTATTCTGTAACTTATAGCACTTAGACGTAATGTGCCCTTTCTTTATGTAGAAATTACAGGTTTTACCTTTGATTGAAGATCTCGATCTACGCTTAGATTTACTGCGAGGATTTCGTTAATGTGTCCTCCCACGATTACCACCAGTATTTCGTTCTTGTCTACCATGAATAATGAGACTCTCTCCCTGAGAGTCAGATCCAGCCACAAGATGCTTCATCTTGTCATACGAGGCTAAGGAAGCATAAACTTCATCAACTGTGAGATATTCGCGACTATACAAAATCGTATCTCTAAAGGTTGAATAAGATGAAGGTAACGAACAAAGTAGAATTAACCCTAAATCTTATTTATCACACTGAACCTCCATGGCCTCTAAGTCTGAGATAATTTCTTTAAACACTATTAAGTGTTCGAGCATAGATGTACCTTCTTCCAAACAATGAGAATAAAGACGTTATTTCAGATGTAACTTGCTAGTTAGGGTTTTTGACATGCATAGTTGTTGCAAATTTGCCCATAATGCAGCAGCAATCTTCTTCTTCAACACATCCTATAGAATTTTATTTGACAAATGCAAATGTAATTGTGATAAAGCCTTTTTTACTTTACGCTTCTTCTCTTCATCCGTCAATATCGAAGGCATCTTATCTAACCCTAGTAAGGTATCCTTCAAATTCATTTGCGCAAGAACTGTCTGCATCTTTACCTACTACAACACAAATTTAGTGTTGCGATCCAATAATGGAGTATCATACTTCATTGTCGCCATTACCGTGATCTAGACAAGTTACCCAAAAAGCTCTTGTACTAGTTTGTTATAATAGACTTCGATAATGGCAATAGAATTATCACAAAAAATAAGAAAAATAAGAACACATAAATTTTACATAGAAACCCTTTCGGGGGAAAAACACGGGCAAAGGAGAAGAAATTCACTAATGTTGAAAAATGAATGACACAAGAAGAGTTTTGATTACATCTATTTAAGGTTGAAATACCTTATTCTGCCCTTGGCCTTAAGCTCTACATAGATCCCCTTGTTTTGCCACTATATTTTATTTCTTTAATAGGGATTCGAGTCACACAACTCTGAAAGTATTATTAATATTGGACTTCAAAACTTTTAATTATTTGTTTATAAATTAACTATTTACTTTATTTTATTAATTTTATTTTTTTGTTTAGAATTATTTAACACACTAATTAATTATGTCTAACAGTTCAATTTTTAGTTGTGCTGGAAACGATGGTTTCGGAACCCCATTCTCTGATGATTGAGTCTGTAAATATTATTAATTGATATTTACTATTTAATTATAATTTTATATTAAATTTTGGTCTAGTGAGATTTGTCAATTGGATAATTAGTTAAAGTACAAGTACAATGATCCCAAATGTCAATGGTGTTAGAAAATGAGCTATCAGGATCTCATTTTCGTAAACCAAGCTTGAAAATACTTTTATTAAATATTTATCGAGTGGTTATATGGATGAATTGAATTTTGGATTGGAAATTTTACTAAATTAATAATTAATTAATGTATAATGACTAAATCATAAAAGTGGTAAAAGTTTATCACTATAAATTTTTAATGGCATAAGGACTTATAAAACAATTAAAACAAAGTATAAATACTAATTTACCCTTTTCATTAGATGGTGGAGGGTTTAATACTATTTATTTTATAAAGAAATGTTATTATTTAATGATCTTATTATTTTAGAAATTATAAAACATAAAAAGAAAGAAACGAACCATCTTTCATTTTAGGTCTTTCTCCACCGTTTGAAATAAAAGAAAGTGAAGAAGCCATTGTTGATCTTCAATTGAGCTTTCCGCCATTGCATGGTAAGGTTTTTGGAACCCATTTTTTTGTAAATTCTATGTTTTTGAGATCATTGTAGTTCAATTTAGTTAATCTGTGTATTAAATCATAAAATTGTTAAAGTTTTGAAATGTTTCTATTAATTATTTTTGAAGCTTTTGGTGTTAAATGGTTTGATTAAAAGCTTAAATGTGAAATAAGACTAATTTGTAAAGTGAAATTTCCTATTTTTGAGTATAGGGACTAAAATGTAAATATTTTGAAATTGATATGAAATTTCTATAATTTTAGATAATAGAAAGTTATAGAAGGATGAGATTGAAATCGGATTGCAAAATGAAGCTTAAAATTGAAAGATATAGTTATTTCGGTTTTAAGGATTAAATCGAATAAATTGCAATATTTTAAGAAAATTTTAAAAGTGAAATTAAATTGATTTATACTTATAATAGGATGATAAGAGGTAATTGGAATTGATAAATTGTAATGAAATATTATAGATCAAGATTTGAATCAATTGGTAGATAATCGAGAAAAATGGGAATTTGCGGATTATTCTCTCTCACATTTTTTGTTGTTGTTTTTCCAAGTAAGTTCATATGGAACTTACTATATTATCTTATTATATTTTAATTGTGTGTTTATACCTATTAATTTTATATGAAAGTTCAATTATTGTGATTTTCACATCTAAGGGATTAAATTGTAAAGTATGAATTATATGAAAAATGTGAATTGATGTGAGATATTGATGGTAAAGAATTGATGAAATGGATTATATGTTATATATAAATTGTTATTGAGGGACTGAATTGATACAAAAATGGTAAAAAAGCTCGTATGAATTCAATAACTGATTTGTACACAAATGACATGTCATTGGATGTTTATGTCTATGCTTTGCTTGAAAGGATTTTGTAGTTCTAGTACCTAGGTTATATAAGGCTAACATGAAATTATATATGAAATGGTTGAATGCATAAATGTTTGGCTTGACATTTTGAGGTGTGGGAGCATATTGTTATGTTTGAATATAGTCATTTGGCTAGTTTTGAGTTATTGCTTGAGGATCCAATTTAAGGCATATTAGTTAGGCACATATGATGGTGATTTTAAATGATGGTTTTGACTTGATTTGATTTGCTTTTGAGGTGTTTGAATATGGTTTAAAACAGATGACTTGTAGCCTAAGCAAATTATGTTAGAAAACTTATTTTAAAAGGTAACTACAGGTTCACACAACCTGAGGCACGGCCTAGAACACGACTGTATGGTCTGTAAAAATTTAAGTGATTTTGGTGCACACGATAACAATTAGTTGCACGGTCTAGGGACACAGCCGTGTGGCCTATCACACACGAGGTTAGCTCTCGCACACAGTTTAGTGACACGGCGATGTGGTTCATCACACATGTGTTTACATTTCGCACACGGTCAGGGGATACAACCGTGTGACTCCTATTTGCAGATTTTTCCTACCTTTTTAATTTAGTTTCAATTGGATCCCTAATAGTTGTTTGCTTAATTTTAATCTTTCGTAAGCTCGATATTAAACTAAAATTGATTGAAACACGTGTTAATTTGATTGTTCATGAATTGTACGATAATTAATTAATATTTAAGTTATAATTTGTTTGTAAATGGTTTGTATTTGTTTGTGACATTCTATTACTCAGGTTCGACGACCGGACTAGGTAAAAGGTGTTACATCAGCACACTCAAACCCACGTCCTCTTGCATTGGCAACAATACCATGCCAATTAATTTAAGATTCAATCGTCATATTTTTATTTATTTTTCAAATTAATTTAACTTTGAAATCAATTCTATTTGATAATTTTTTAAAAATTATTATAAATAGATATCTCATTTTTAGTGATTATTTTTATAGTTTGTAGGTTTTTAAAATTTGGTGTGTGATTTTACTTTTTCATCAATTTTTGTTTTTCCATAAAAATTTAAATTCCTATAAAATTAAAATTATTTTATCATCAATTTTTGTTTTTCCATAAAAATTTAAATTCCTGTAAAATAAAAATTATTTTAATATGAACTATAAAAATTTTAAGGTTAAACATATATGCATTATTATAGTTTAATTTCTTAATTTTTTGAGAAAATATCTTTTTAATTTTTCAATCATATTATTTTTTATTTGTTGTAAATAATTTTTAAAAATATATATACAATTAACATGTAAATGGTACCAACAAAAAAAGTTTTAGTATAATCTTTTATAAGAAAAACACTTATTTCATTTATTTTTAATTTTTTAAAATATTAATTAATAATATACTTTTAATTCAAAATTATTTTCTCACAGTGAACAAATAAATTAAGGAGAAGAAAATTTAATTTTATCGAATCTTAAATCACAGGCCAATAAACTTGTGATGGCTGTCGAGGTCACCAAATATAAATTTTCTACACTCTAACTAAACTAAATAGTAGTATAGAGAAGCAAGGTTGATTTTACAGGGATTGGATTCCTAATATCTTTTTTTTTTTTTTTGCGTAATCAGATTCTAAAGTTGTACCAACTATCATGCCCATGACTTGTAATGTGTTGTGCTGAAAATAAAACAAATGTGGTTTTAGTTGATTAGAGTTAAAAATATAGAAATAAATAGAACAAAATAACAGTTGAATTATAAATGCAAAATAAAATTAAATAACCAAAATTAAATTAGATAATCAAATATGCAAACTTTTAGCCTTAGTCTTGGTATATTCCAGACTCAAATCGATCTTTGAAAGTGAATTTTTCCTTCAAACGATAAGCTTGTTATAGCAATCAAGGATGCCTTAACCGCCAACTATCCCTTGTGTAGTTGATTCTGGGATGCCTTACAAACCAACCCTTATTAACTATCTAACCGTGTAACATGTGTCTGCAATTTAAGATCTTGGTAGCCTTACAATCTAGAAGAGCCCAACTTGAATTAATGACCTCAACCATGTGGGTCGTTTAAATCTTGTCACTATCTCCATTGACAGAATCGAACTAGCCTTTTACCACATGGACACGTCAATTTATTCGTGAAAACCCGAATGCAACATATGACTGACTCATTTTCCCAAATGTATGCCAAACAACTCTAACCCAATTAGTGCTTTTTAAGTTGAAATTGAATTAACTTTAAGGGACAATTATAACTATATCATATTCCAGAGAGATAATAAATACCGTGTTGATGAGGTTTTGGTGGTGGTGACGTTTTAGGTGCGGCGGGACTGGGTTTTCAGTTGAGGGTACGACGGTGGCATGTGAAGCTGGTGAGTTTGAAAGGTGGTGAATTTTTTTTAGGAAAAAGAATAAGAGAAAATAGAAAATGAAAGGGAAAAAGGTTTCTTTTTGCTAGTAGTTCGGTTTGATTGGTTTGGGTTAGTTCTGGCTGGTTCGGACCAGTTTGATTTGGCAATCCTAGGTGTTTGTAAGAAGACATGTCTATGGGTCCTTTGTAAGTCGTGCAGTATGCCTACAATGCATCATTTAGTCGTAGGCTCCAATCCTTTCTATCCGGTTTCATGGTCTTATCTAAAATTGATTTAATTTCTCGGTTCAAAACTTTTGCTTGACCGTTTGTTTGTGGGTGATAAGTCGTTACCACTCGTTGTTTTACCCTATACTTTTTTATAAGTGCATTGATTATCTTATTAAAGAAGTGTGTTCCTCGATTGCTTATCAATGCTCTTGGTATGCCAAACCTGAAAAAAATAGAGTTTTTTAGAAATCCAACTGCAGTTTTAGCATAATCATGATGGGTAGCCTTAGCTTCTACCCATTTAGATACATAATCAACAACAAGCACAATATAAATATTACCAAATGATGAAACAAATGGACCCATGAAATCAATGCCCCATACATAAAAAATTTTACACAGATGTATAAGCATGAGGGCATTTCATTCCTTTGGCTCAAATTACCCACCTTTTGACATCTTATACAAGTCTTACAAAATAAGTAAGCATCACAAAAAATGTGTGGCTAAAATAATCTACACTAAAGTACCTTATGTGTAGTACGCTTAGGGCCAAAATGCCCTTCACAAGCTTAAAAATGACAAAAGGCTAGAATACATTGAACCTTGATTTCTATGACACATTATCGAATTACCTAATCGAAACAGTGTTTCCATAGGTAGGGGTCATCCCAAATATAGAACTATGAATCTCGTTTGATTTTCTCCTTTTTAGAGCGTGGTAAGTCAGAAAAGATAATACTTCTAGCGAGGTAATTTACCATATCCACGTACCATGGGTAAGCTTTTTGTACTGAAAGCAGATTCTTGTCTGAGAAATCATCCTTTAGCGGCGTATCATCTTTTAAAAATGAAAATAGACTTAAGTAGTTCGTTACTAAGTTCTCACACCCTTTCTTATCTTTAATCCCGAGGCCAAACTCTTGTAAAAAGTAGAATCTATCTAATCAACCTCAATTTCGCCTCCTTTTTGATAAAATGTTTTAAAGTTGCATGGTCAAAAAAAATAATGATTTTTGTTCCTAACAAGTATGATCTAAATTTTTCCAAAGAAAAAAACAATAACTAATAATTCTTTTTCAATGGTCGAATAGTTGCTTTGGGCGACATCTAAGGTTTTTGAGGCATAAGAGATGAAGGGGGGTTCCTTCCCAATTCTCGGCCCAATGATTTTGATGCTTCGTACATATTAACCACACAATATACACAATCAATATTCAACTAAAGACTCACTGAAACCAACCAAAAACACAAGACTAAGCTATATTTATCAAGAAACTGAAAATTTGACTAGCAAACTTGAAACTCAAATATCTCGGTCTATACTTAATATTTTTGCCTAAAACAAATTTCATTCATCTAATTATTCACCTACAACTGATTCTCAACCTTTAAACTGCTCAAAACTACTCAATTCATGGTATCAAAATTTTCAACATGTTTATGGCAATTTTTACAAAAATTCATTAAATCCTTAGAAATCCTTAACGAAACTTTAAAATAAGTTTAGAAATCTTCTAATCATGTTAAAACTAATTGAAAAAAAAAACACTTTAAAACGACATTTTTATCCATGAACCCAAAATTCACTATTAAAGACTCGATTTTCAGATTTTATTTAAAACATGCATTTTAATGGCTACAAATTCAATTTAATGGACTAGATATCATTTAAAACTCATAAAAAGTCGAATGGTTACCTTTGATGGAAGAAAAACAAGTTTTGAGGCAAATCTAAAAAAATCTACATTTGGAGAAGATGATGTAGATGATGAAGTTTTTGGGTGATTTCTTGGTTTCAATGGAGATATATAGTTTAGGAGATATATAGTTCAAGAAATGTTGGCAATTAAGAGTAAATAGGATTTAGAGTTCAAAATCAATTGGGAGAGAATAGGAGGGCAAGGGATGGCACAGGTATGGAAAATGAAGAAACTAACGTGAAAACAAATTAGAAAAAAGGGAGGGGTTTAGGTTTATTTTAAAATTATGGGTAAGTTGCTTCATAAAAACTCTTAATTTTGGCTCTTTTGCAAATCAGTCCTATTTTCAAAATGAAAGCTATTTAAAACTCATTTTTAGAAATTGATTTAACTTTCTAAAAACCATAGTTGACAACATTACTAGTATGCCATGTCACAAGATTTCGTACACTTTAAGGTTAAAATTCCTAAAATACTCCTTAAACTTTTAGGCCCTATTTAAGGGTGTTACAACTGCAATCCTTTCAGCAAAGACAACATGACCTGAAATTAATCTCTTATCAACCAAAACATAACATTTTTCATAGTTCAAAATGAAATTAAATTCTAGGCATCTTTCCAAAATCTTAGTAAGGCTTGACAGGCATTCACTAAAAGAATTACCATACACTGTGGAGTCATCCATAAATAACTTAATTATTTTCTCGACATAGTTGGAAAATATGCTTACTGTACGCCTGTAGAATGTGGATGGCGCATTGAAGAGTCCAAATAGCATCCATCTATAAGCGAATTTGCTAAAAGGACACTTGAACATTGTCTTTTCTTAGTCCTCCGGTGCTACTGAAATCTGGAAGAAACCTGAATAGCCATCAAGACAGCAATAGTGAGATTTACTGGTTAAGCGTTCGAGCATTTGGTCAATGAAAGGAAGTGGAAAGTGATCTTTTCGAGTTAAAGCATTCAACTTCTTGTAGACTATACAGGCTCTCCACCTGTTTTGGACTCAAGTGGGAACCAATTCACCTGCTGAATTTTTAATTACAATCACATTGGTTTACTTAGGCACTACATGAACTAGGCTAACCTAGTTACTGTCTAAAATTTGGTATATCATCTCGGCGTCTAGTAACTTCTGAATTTCCTTTTTCACAACCTCCATCATCAGTGGATTAAGGTGTCTTTGAGTGTAACAACTCGTTTTCAGTGAAATCAGAACAGTGGTTTTGGGACCACAAATCTGATAAGTAAATTTTTATTTTATTATTATTTTAATGTCTATGGAATATTTTTAAGGTCGTATTAAAAATTTGTTATGAAATTTTGATGTTTGCATGATTAATTAGGTAAAAATGACTAAATCATAAAAAAGTGTAAAAGTGGAGTTCTATTAGTTAAAAGGGCTAAAATGATATGGAAATGAAACCAAATGGACTTAAATGGTAAATAAACAATTTGTATGGGATAATGCATGTACATGGGCAATTATTAATGAAATTTTGATGTTAATTAAAGGTTAAAAAAGTAATTTAATAATTAAGTAATAGTAAAATAAAGTAAATGATGGTCACTAAACTAACTATAATTACGACAAAGGCAAGCACACCTATCGAACAATAGCATAGCTTTTGTGAGTAAGGAATATCGTATCCACGAGAACTAAAAGTACTAGTAATTATCATTTTTCTATTATTTAGCCGATAAATTGAAGTGATTGTTTTTAATCTAAATTTACTAATCTAATTTAACTATGAGCGCAACAGAGAATGAAATTGGAAAATAATCAAAGACAACCAATGAGAAAGACAATACCCAGGGAAGAATCCACCTAGACTTCACCTATTATTCTGAATTTGAATTAAACGATTTATTCACTTGTTTCTTGATCCGTAGAAATCTCTAAATTATGTTAATATCTCTTTCGAGAGTAAGAACAACTGACTCTAGGTTGATTAATTAAAATCTCTTTCTAATTAAAACCCCTATCGTCGCATTAACTCGGCCTATGGATTCCCCTATTAGATTTGACTCTAATCCGGTAGATTTATATCGTCCTATTTCTAGGATTGCATGAAACTCCACTCAATCATGTTAGATCTACTCTTAAATAGGGACTTTTGCTCCACTGAGATAAGCACATTAAACTTGAATTAATATCTCAAAAATATTAAAACAAGATATAAGCATTCATAATTGAGAACAAGAATCAAATATTTATTAGGTAAATTAGAAATCAAATAATAAGATTCATCATAGGTTTCATTTCGCTAGGTATCTAGTGAATTTAGTTCATAATCCTGAATAGAAACATCTCAAAATTGGGATAACAACAAGACATAAAAGAACTCAATAAAACTTCGAAGGAAATTAAATGGAGATCTTCAATCTTGAAGGAGATCCGCTTCTGAGTTGATCCCGATGGCGTTCTTTGAGTGTTCTCTTCAATCTTCTCTGGGTGCCCCCTTAGATCCTCTTCTAATTGGTATTTATAGACTTTAGAATGCTCAGAAAGCCTAAAAATTGGCTAAATCAAAAATATGTTCAGTGGCCAATATTAACTTAAAATCAGAAATCATGATATTGAACACTAAGCAAAAAACAAAATAGTTGAATCCAACCGTCATATACAAGTAGCAGCAAGAAGAATTTGATAATAATAATGAGTTATCAAATTCAAATATAATTTCAAAATATCAAAATAAACTACAATAATAACCAAAAATAGAACTAAGTGATAATTAGATATAAACCTAAATAATATAATAAGGAATATGAAAGTAATAAACCTAAGACTAAAAATAATAAACAGAATAACACTAAAGGCAATAGGAAAAATAAGAAAATAAAATAACATAAAAATAAAAATAAAAATAGAAATGTCCAGAATTAAATCAAGAATAAACACAAAATTAAACTAAATAAAGAAGAATAAATAAATAAAAATAAGTAAAAATAATACTTTAAAAAAATAATAATAAAAAAAGAAAGAAAGAAAGAAAAATAATAATAGGATAATAATAAAATAAAATAAAAATGGAAAGGGAAAGAGTGTACGACACTGGACGACAGTAGGGGCTTGATTGTGATTGGAGATTCACGTGAGATGTGGTACAGGTGGTCGACGAGGGTTCAGTAGGGTGAAAATTGTTACGATGGGGGCGGTGTCATATCCCGAATTAGGGCCTAATCGGAATAGTGGTTTCGTGACTACAAATTCGAGATAGAAATAATTATTTTATAATTATTTTGAGGTTTATGATATGATTACATGATTGTGTGAAAATTTCGTGAAGAAATTCTATGCATAAAATACTTAATTTGAAAGTAGGGACTAAATCGAATAAGTTGCAAAACTTGCATTCTAGAAGTTTTTAGTATGAAATTGCATTGAAATATTAATTAAGAGGTCTTAAATAGCAATTTGACCAATTTTAAGTTCATGGACAAAATTAGGACATGGAAGGAATTTTTGGAAAGTTTAGTAGTAAGGGCATTTTGGTCATTTAGTTATTAAAATGAATTAAAAACAAAATTAAAAGCCAATTTTTGTCCATCTTCTTCATTAGGACGAAATTTCAAGGGTTCTCCATAGCTAGGGTTTGTTTCAAGCTTTCAAGCTCCATAGTAAGTGATTCCAAGCCCGTTTTTAATGTTCTTTACGTTTTGAGTCCGTAGCTCGATAAAAGCTTATGCTAGCAATAATTTAAGTTAGGGTTCATATTTGGAAAAATACCCATAGGTGAAATTTGTGTATTTTGGTGTTTTATGATAGAATATGAGGTTTTAAATTATGTTAGACAACTTGTGCTACTCGGTTTTAGGTAAAAACGAGTAAAAGGACTTAATCGGTAAAAATACCTAATAGTCATAAGTGCTTGTTAGAGTGAGAATTTGATGTTTCCATAGAAGAGAAAAGTGATTAGCATGTTGTAAAACATAAGAATAAGGAATAAAGTTTAATCCCGAGCCTAGGGGCAAAAATGTAAATATGTAAAAGTTTAGGGGTAAAATTGTAATTTTTCCAAAATTTGGGTTAAGGATTAATTTGATAATGTGAGTATTAAATAAGCTAAATGTGTTATTTTAGATCAAGAAAGACGTGGAATCGACCTCAATCGAGGAAAAGAAAAGATTGTGGACTAAATTGCAAAATCTTTGTATTTTGGTACCAAGGTAAGTTCATGTGTAAATAATGTAGTATAATTGTTATTTGTAAATTATTGATGTTAATTATATGATATGCTGATTTTTATTATGAGATATATGCTTTGTGGTTATTTTCGAATAAAATGCAAATTATTTGTATTATTTGTTAAATATAAAGTGCTACCGAGTATTGGTTTCGGTATTTTACGGAAGATGGCAAGGATATGTGTTCGAGGAAAATCCCGTTTGAACCTTAGGAATAGATTAGGATACAAGTGACATGTCACTAGGATGGTTGAGCATCCGAACTCGTTGAGTTGAGTCCGGGTTCACTTATGGATGCGAATGTTCGAACTCGTTGAGTTGAGTCCGAGTTCGAGAGATGTAACTAGGCATCCGAGCTCGTTGAGTTGAGTCCGAGTTCACTTATGGATGCGAACGCCCGAGCTCGTTGATTTGAGTCCGAGTTCGCTTATGGGCGGGTTACATGATTGCTTGATTGCATATATGGCACTTATGTGCAAGTTATCCATGTATCCGAATTATATTCGATGTGTTCAACGGGTAAAGTTTTACTCAAATGGAGGAACATTCGAGATGTAAAGAGACGTATTGGTAAGTGATGTGAAATGGATATTTTTGGACAGGTATGTATTTAACCCTCGGGTTGAGTATTGATACAATCACGATAAGGTAATAAGATGATGAAAAATGATTAGAAATGTGATATGTGTTTTAGTGATGCATGCTAATGTTGATTGGTATGATTGTTTGTTATGTTACTTATTATTTGCATATGAACTTACTAAGCATTTATGCTTACTCCCTCCTTCTTACTCATTGTAGTTTTGGACAAGCCAGCTTCGAGAGTCGGGATAGGTCGAAGGCTCTACCACACTATCCTAAGACTTTTGGTAAATGGTTTGTAAATTTAAGTATGGCATGTATAGCAATATACCTATTTTGTGTAAATGATCTTATGATAAATTATGAAAATGGTTAGTTTAGATTATGTTTGATGTTAAGGAAAATTATTAAGATACTTAGTGCATAAAAACTCATAAAAGGGATGAAATTTGCCATACACAGAATACTGCAGCAAAACTGACGCGAGTTTGAAAATTTACTAAAAATCATAGAAATTGAATATGGTGATGGAATATATATCAAATTGAAGCTTATTATGTCTAGTTTCACATGAAACAAATGAAACAGGTAAAGGAATTATATGTTAAAAGATATTTTAATTTTAGTGAAACAGGGTCGTAATAGTTTCTAAATCCCCTGTTCCAACTTTAGAAATTCACTAAAAATTTTAAAGATATAATTAGGTGGTTTATTTTATATCCTCAGAATCCTTATTGAGTCTAGTTTTAGTAGAAACAAACCTCATAGTCATATGAATTTTTTACAGAGAGAAATGTGGTTCGTAGTAAACAGAGGTCAAACCAGTCAAGTCTTGAAACAGGGGTAACTTTAACTAATAAACTGTACTAATTGGCTCAACCAAAAATTCTAGAAAAAAATTAGTAGATAGGTATGTGAGTCTAGATTCAAGGAAAATTTACGGATCTTAATTTCGATTTTTGTAACTCGAGATATGATTTTTCTTGTGACTGTGACGCAAGTAGCTTAAAAACTGTGAATGTAGAAACAAATAATCCAAAGTTCTAAAAATGTTAAATTAAGCTTAGTAACACCTCATACTCGACTCCGGCGACGGTCTCGGGCGTGGGGGCGTTACAGGCAGTACAGATGAAGGGGAGTGAGAGAAGTGCGGTGTGTGGGTACGACGGGGAAAGGGAAAGGAAAGAGGTTGGGTGGCATGGTCCAATGGGTCTGGAACTAAGGCGAAGGGTGTGTGTGGTGGGTGGCTGTCGAGGATAGTGTCTCAGAGGGGGAAAAACTCGTGACGAGGGTAAAAAAGAGGGAGGAGGGTTTGGCAATATGAGGGGAAGAGTAGAGGCAGCGGACGTGGGTACTCGACGAGGTGAGGAAGGGGGAAAGAAAGGAGAAAAGAGGGAGAGGCGTGAGCAATGGGGGGAAACGATGGTGGCCGGAAAAGTGGAAGAGAGTTGGTCAACGGTGGCTAGGGTTAAGGGGTTAAAGTTTGGGGAGGATAAAAGTGAAATAAAAAATTTAGGGTTTGAGGGTTAAATGGGTAACACAATTGTGTGAAGCCCGTGTGGTGCGTTTGTAACTTGTGTGCGATAAAAATATAAGCCCAATTTTCACACGGCCTCGGACACGGCTGTGTGTCCAAGTTGTGTGCCACACGACCGTGTATAATGTCTTTTTCATCTCCCACGCTCGTGTGAAATCCCACACGCCCATGTGGCTCGGTCGTGTATCGCGCATGGCTGTGTACCTTGCCCGTGTAACTCTCTGACTTGATTTGAAAATGAAAAAATTAGCCCCAGGTTTCACATGGCTGTTTGGACCATTTTAGGCCGTGTAACAGTCGAATTTTGGAAAAATTAAGTCTCAGGATCCAAACGGCCAAGGACATGCCTATGTGTCCAGGCTATGTGGGTCACACGGCCATGTTGCCAGGCCGTGTAACTCACTGTTGAACCCTTTATAGTGCACACGGCCTGGGGCATGCCCGTGTATCCAGACTGTATGGGTCAAAAACATTTTTTTTAATTTTGAAAATTAATTAATTTAAAATTAACATAAAATAAAATTAAGAAAATTAGCAGTGTTAACACTCGAGTTTCCTACCAAGAAGCGCTTATTTAAAGTCTAAGCTTTACTTACCTCGGATTCGCATAGTTACAAAGGTTCGCAGAGCTAAAGCTCCTCTCTATCATTTCTAAATTTTTCACCACTATAACGTTTGAGTCGATGACCGTTTACCTTAAATGTGCCATATGTTGGATGGGTTACCTCTTGTACCGTATGGGAAAACGGTTTGTACTACAAATGGGCCTAACCATCTTGATTTAAGCTTTCTGGGAAACAACTTGAGCTTTGAATTGTATAAAAGGACAAGATCTCCAACTGTGAATTGTTTGGGCTGCTTCAAACGAGCATCGTGGCATCACTTTGTCACTTTTTTATATAGTCTCGAGTTCTCGTAAGCATTCACTCGGCACTCATCTAACTCGTTCAGCTGCATCAATCTCTTCTCACCTGTTCTCTAACATCTATCACAAAAAGCAACATACCTGTTAGCGTCCTTGAACAATGTGGGCCAATAAAAACCTGATTCAAGTGTTTTATGTGCTATCCTAGTCCCACTATAATGTCCTCCTGTTGGTCCTAAGTGGCAACGTTCCAAGATTTTACTCACTTCTAATTTTGTAACACACCTCCGAATTACTTGATATGTATATACACAAAAAAGAAAAGGATCTTCCCAAAAATAATTTTTCACATTGGTAAAGAATCGCTTCTTTTGATAATATGTCAACCCTTTTGGTGGGATGTTAGTAGCTAAGTAATTTGCGATATTCGCAAACTAAGGGACTTCAGAATCGGTTATAACCAAGATTTGCTCCTGAGGGAACGATTCATTTAACTTAGTCTCATTAAGCTACTCGAAATGTGAATTCTCTAGTCTGGAAAAGTGATCTGCTACAAGATTTTCAGCTCCCTTCTTATCCTGGTTTCCAAATCATGCTCCTACAATAATAAAATCCATCTTATAAGTCAAGGTTTTGCATCCGATTTAGTTAGGAGATAGCAGAAAGCTGAATGGTCAGTGTACACAACAACTTTAAATAATATTGAATTTGGTCTAAATTTATCGAATGCAAAAACCACAGCTAGTAATTCTTTTTCTGTAGTAGTGTAATTTTCTTGTGCATCTGTCGACGTCTTACTGGCATAATAAATTGGTTGCAAATGCTTGTCTCTTCACTGTCTGAGAATTGCACCTACTGCAATATCACTCGTGTCACACATTAGTTCAAAGGGTAAATTCCAATCAGGTGCAACCACAATCTGGTCATTAATTACTTTTTCCTTAAGAGAATTAAATGCTCCTAAGCATTCCTGACTAAAATCGAACGGCATAAATTTTTCTAACAAATTCGTTAAAGGCTTAGCTATTTTAGAAAAATGTTTAATAAACCTTCTATAGAACCCAGCATGTCTTAAAAAGCTTTTAATAGCCTTAATTGAACTAGGAGGAGGTAATTTTTCGATGGTTTCAGTTTTTGCTTTATCGACCTCAATTCCTTTACTAGAAATTTTATGGCCCAACACAATCCCTTCTCGAACTATGAAGTGACATTTTTTCCCAATTAATCACAAGGTTTGTTTCCTCGCATCTCATTAAAACTCGTTTTAATTTTTTAAGACAAAGATGGAAAGAATTACTGAATACCGAGAAGTTGTCCATAAATACCTCCATAATGTCTTCTACAAGTTCATCAAAGATAACTAACATGCAACGCTGAAAAGTAGAAAAAGCATTACATAATCCAAAAGGCATTCTTCGATAATCAAATGTACCATATGGACATGTAAATTTCATTTTTTCTTGGTCCTCAGGAGCTATCAAGATTTGAATGTAGCCGGAGAGTCCATCTAGGAAGCAATAATACATATGCCCAGGTAATCTTTCCAACATTTGATCTATGAATGGCAGAGGAAATCTCGTGGCATCATTCAACTTCTTACACTCAATACAAACTCTCCATCCCGTGACTATTCTTGTTGGAATCAACTCGTTATTCTCGTTGGCTACAATAGTCATGGCTCCCTTCTTAGGAACAACCTACATAGGACTCACCCTAGTACTATCAAAAATAGAATAAATAACTCCAACATCTAGAAGTTTAATTACCTCAGCCTTAACGACTTCCTTCATGTTAGGATTTAGTCGTCTTTGAGCTTGCACACATGGTTTGTATTCATCCTCCATTAAAATTTTATGGGTGTAAAAAGAAAGACTGATCCTTCTAATGTTAGAAATCTTCCAGGCTATAGCTCTTTTATGTTCCTTCAACACTTTCAATAACTCATCTTTCTCATTTGACTTTAAATCTAAAGCAATAATCACTGGTAATGTCTAATTGTTTCCAAGAAACGCATACTCTAGGTGATTTGGTAATTGCTTCAGTTCCAATTTGGGAGGTTCTTCAATAGAGGGTTTTAATTTCAATTCCTTGCTTACCTTAATGTCCTCGTACTTTATCTGTCTCAATGAAGACTTATTAGAGTCTAAATCATTTTTTGTCTTACTTATTAAAGCATCATCGCCATCTACCTCCTCTCCTTGAACTAGACATAGTTCCAACGTGTCCCTATGAACGGTTTCCTGTAATGAATTTTGAATAACATGATCAATAGAATCAATAAAATAACAAGAACCATCTTATTCTCTAGAGAATCATATATCATCATAGATTTTAAAAAAAATCTCTTCATCACCTACCTTAAGCACAAGTTGACCATCACCCAGATCAATGATAGCCCTAGTAGTAGCTAAAAAAGAACAACATAAAATTAAAGGCACCTCAACATCCTCATCCATGTCAAGCACAACAAAATCAACAGGGAATATGAATTTATCTACTTTTACAAAGACATCTTCAATAATACCCCAAGGATATTAAATAGATCTGTCAGCTAATTGAATAATCATCTTAGTGGGTTTTGGTTCCCTAAGGCCAAGCTGCTTGAACATTTTATAAGGCATCTGATCACGTGATTAGTAACAAGTAATAAATATTTATAATAAAGATCAAACCTAGACTAACTATTATCACGACAAAAAGGTAAGCACACCTATCAAACAATAGTATAGTAATGGCAAGACCAAGATATCGTACCTAAGGGAACCAAAAGTACTAGTAATAACTATCTTTTTATTATCTAGCCTAGGAATAAAAGGGTTTGTTTATTAAACTAATTATCTAAACTAATTAACTAATTTAATTAAAGCGAAGAGAAAATTTGGAAAAAGACTTGAAGAGAAGCAATTGATAAAGACGACACCCAAGGAGGAATCCACCTAAATTTCACTTGTTATCTGACTCTGAACCAGATGATTTTTTCACTTGACTTGATCCGTGAGACTCCCTAACCTACATTATTATCTCTTTCGAGACTAATAACGCCTAACCCTCAATTGAATTAATTGAAATATCTTTCTAATTAAAACCCTTAGGGAAGCAGTAAATCAATCTATGGGCTCCCATATTAGGTTTCACCCTAATCTGGCAAAATCTCGTAACCCTATCTCTAGGCGTTCGATCAACTCCGCTTAATTATGCCAAATCTACTCTTAGGCAGGGTCTATTCCTCTGCATAAGCACAGTAAATCATGAGCCAATACCCAAAATATTAACTCAAGCATTAGAAACACATAATTAAGAACAAATCAAGTATTTATCATATAGTTCACATAATAATAACAAGATCCATCATAGGTTTCATCCCCTTTAGGTATCTAAGGGGTCTAGTTCATAATGAAATAAGAGTACATCTCAAAAGTATAAAAATAACAAAACATGAAGAAAACTCTAAAACTCCTGAAGGGATTCTGAGAGAGATCTTCAATCTTGGAGTAGCTCCGGCTTTTGGGATGGATTGTCTGGCTTCCTTCAAGTAATTCCTAGTGTGTGGTTCTGTGTTCCAGAAAAGTTTTAGAAGAGACCCCGGAAAAGCCCCCTTAGTAGGTCATACTGAGGGTGTTTATATAGGCTTTGGATTTCTTTCTTCTTCCCTAAGAATCCTTTTTCCGTGTAAAATACAACTCTTTGAAAAAGGGGCACGCCCGTGTGCCACGGCCGTGTGACGTGTTTGCCAGGCTGTGTTCGTTTCGCTAAATTTCACATAGTCGTGTGGGTCAATGGCCAGGCCGTGTGAATCGTGAAATCCTTGGACGACACCCTCAACAAACACGGGCGTGTGAGCAGCCCGTGTGGCAAGGCTTAGGCCATGTGATCTTCTTGATTTGGTCCTTTTTTTGTCTCTTTTAAGCTCATTTTTGGCTCTTTTTGACTCTTGGTGCTCTCCTGAGTACAAAACATGAAATAACCGGATTAAGAGCACCAAAATCCATAAATTCAATAGTAAATATCCATAAATATGCTAAGTATTTAGGGTAACAATATGTATAATTTGGCGTTTATCAAATACCCCCACACTTAAGCATTTGCTTGTCCTCAAGCAAAACTCTCATTTACTGCTAGAATTCATTCCTTTCAATCACATAATCATTACCGATAATGTTACAAATTATTCCACGGAGAATCATACAATGAGAATTCAACCATAGGGGCATTAAAAACCTCAAACAATCTAAATCAATTATTTTGATAATAAAATTATAGGTAATCTCCTTCTTCTAAGTAATTAACTTTAGTCCTAAATATACAAGAGATGACATCCTCACTAAGGATTCACTCAAATCACTCAAAGTGTTTAAGGTTCAAAATTAAGCACTCGATTGTCTAACATGAGATGTTATCACTATAGGCTTGCATGAAAATCAAATCTCCACCACTTGTAAATGATATGATACACAAATCAAAAGGTCTTTGTATGGTTGTAACGGGGTTTAGGTTACGGGTATGGATACAAGCTGAAGAAACAAAGGTTAGAATCGAGATGATTTCAATATATCACCCCACTATCAAAAACTTAATTACTGAATGACAACAAATATCTAGAACTATATTACATGAGCTCTCTTTTTCATGACAACTTTAGCTTGCTAAGAATTACAATAATAATACTGAGGTTAGTTATTTTGTTCTTTTTTTTTTTAAGAACAAATCAAGTCAATACAATATAGAAGTTATACTCCATGATTCAGTAACAAAAATTGGTGATCATAGTAAGGTAACAATATTAAATTCAATCTCGATAAAAAGGGTCAAATTAAGTAAGAGGATTTCAATAATAATGGGTTAATGGGTTAATGATGAGGGTTAATCAATAAAGAAAAAGGGTTAGTAGGCTCAAAGGGAGTTCACCAAGGGTTTAATTATGTGGGAAGGCTTTTTATGGAGTAAGTGGGTTAAATCTCAAGTGCCTTTATCATCTCAGTATATCAAATCATACGTGTGATCTCGACATGTATAATCAAGCAAGTTCTAGGATAACAGTTCAATGTTGACACGTTCAAACCAAAAAAGAAGTGAGCAAGAAAGAAAGCTACATGCTCAAAAAGGCTCAAAAATCTCACCAAAAATTTGGGTTTTTGATGCCATTCCTGTATACTTAAGATTTCAAGATAATACCTCAATTCAGGAAAATAATCTAAAAATTTTAGTTCTCAAAATATCAACTTATCATGCTTGATTCTTTAAGGTCCTACAATCAAATAATCATGCATAATTCCCTTGGTCTAATTCATGACATATCAACAATAATTATAGATTAATCAGAATTCATTCTATCAATATTATGAGAAAATCACTTAAGCACAAGACCATATTCAGGGATTTGAGATTAATGCAAAAAGTTAGGTTTCATGTTTATGTTCACCCCCCACACTTAAGATGTACATTGCCCTCAATGTACAAAGATAGGCTATTCAAAATAAAGAAAATCATAAGAGGGAAGGAGGTGAAACTCCCTGTTATATGGATGCGGAGCTTGATTCTGAGGCTGTACTGTTTGGGGAAAGTAGTAGCTACCATTGTTCTTAGCTAGATGAAGAAATTGGGTCGTTGAACATGGCTTTCATTTTGTATTGTTCCCTGTTTGTTTCCTCATTCCGTAAAATATTCCTAGCAGCTTGCTTGAAAATCTGTAGAATCATGAAGAGCTTATTAAGAGTTGGTATGGAAGAGAGTGTAGTGAGATTACTTGTTAGAAATACCAGAAAAAAATGAAGAAAGTAAAATTTACTCATATAGATATGTCTTTCATAAGAAAATAATAAAATTGAATTAAAATTAAGAATAAAAATAAAAATAAAGATAAAAATAAAAAGATAGGATGATTCAATGATCCTCGTCAGTGGGGGCCTCAGGTGGTGGTGCTGGAGTGGCTATTATCCCACGCCCGTGTGTCTTGGACGTGTGTGGTACACGGCCATATCGCACGGCCGTGCTTAGCTTCGTTCAATTCTCCCATGCCCGTGTATATGGTACCACGCCCATGTATCGTTGTCCACGGTTTAATGGCACGGGCATGTCGCACGCCCGTGTTAAAGAAACAGAATCAAGCCTTGCCCTTAGCACGCCCGTGTTTTTCCATTCCCATGCCCGTGTTCATCTATCAACCTCACCCACGACTATGTCGCACGCCCTTGGGGATTTATCGCATCCCGTGTTTTGGGAAAATCTTTGCCCTGTTTCCACACGGCTGTATATCACGGCCGTGTCGCTTCCCCTATTTTGCAATGGCTTTAGGCATGCCCGTGTGGGTGGCCGTGTGAGGGTTATAGATCTGTGTTCAGAGATTCAGTTAGTGGTCTAAAAAAATCTTGTAATTTTAATGAAACTTAAATAAATAAAAGTTGTTAGTGCTCGGGTTGCCTCCTGAGAAGTGCTTGTTTATAGTTTAAGCTCAACTTTCCCTTATGGATGTATTCAGGGAGGTTCGTGGAGTTGTAGCTCTTCTCCATGATTAGGAGAGGTATCGGACTTGTTTTGATAAAGTTTCAGTTTATCATGTGTTCTCGGTTTGTATTCTCACCATTCGTCTAGCTCTTCTATCCGTAGCCTTCGTTCTCTTCATGATAGTAGCGTACTATCTCTGTTGTCTTGGTTCGAGGAGGTTCCTGCAAGGACAATTAAATATTAGTTTTATCATCGACAGTTTTATAGCATTATCCTGAGTCTTAGAGGTTTTGACTGAGTTGAGTGCTTGAAGTGTTACTGCGTCGTCATCTGCACGAAGTGTTAGCTCTCCTGTGCTGACATTAATAATTGTTCTAGCAGCTGCTAAAAAGGGTCATCCTAAAATTAAAGATACCTCATTATCCTCATCCATATCTCTACTGGGTAAATAAACTTATCAATTTTAACGAGAACATCTTCAATAATACCCTTAGGAAATCTAACTGTTTTGTTAGCCAATTGTACGCTTATCCTAGTCTGTTGGGTTTACCGAGACCTAGTTGTTTAAACATTTTATAAGGCATAACATTTATACTTGCCCCTAAATCAGCTAAAGCATTATTCACAAATAAACTACCAATTAAGCAAGGAATTGTAAAACTCCCTGGATCTTTCAATTTGTTAGGTAGCTTATTCTTTAAAATAGCTAAGCAGACTGCATTGAGTTCCACTTGCGATGACTCGTCCAACTTCCGCTTGTTTGCTAAAAGCTCTCTTAGAAATTTTGTTGCATTTGGAATCTGTGATAGAGCTTCAATAAACGGTAAGTTAATATGTAATTTTTTCAAAAGTTTAAGAAATTTACCAGATTGTTCATCTGAGCGGTCTTTCCTTGTCACATTAGGGTATGGCACATGAGGTTTGTATTCTGCATTTACCGTTTTATTATTACTTACCTCACCATCATTTTTGCTTTCCACATTCTCTTGCCTCAGTTCTGGCTCAGTCTCAACGCGTCTTTCTTGAGCATCAATTGCATTGAGCTGTTCCCCTGGATTTGATTCAGTGTTGCTTGGCAAACTCCCTTATGGTCGTTCAGAAATTAGCTTGGACAGCTGACCTATTTGAGTTTCGAGTCCTTGAATTGATGCTTGTTGATTTTTGAGTGCTATCTCGGTGTTCTGGAAACGAGTTTCTAACACCGAGATGAACTTGGATAACATCTCCTCAAGGTTTGGCTTCTTTTCCTGTTGATACGGTGGCTATTGAAAATTCTGAGGATTCTATGGCCTTTGATTCTATTGACCACCCCAAGAGAAATTTGGATGGTTCTTCCAACCTGTATTATAAGTATTACTATATGGGTTATTTTAAGTTCTAAAATTATTGTTACCCATATAGTTGACTTGTTCCTCTTCAATTGTAGGATTGAATGGTGGGTATTCTGTATGCACGCCTCTGCCACTTGAGTTACACCTCATCGATGGATGTACCTGCGTAGAACCAAGTAAACCATCCATCTTCTTATTAAGAAGTTCTACATGATTTGACAACATGGTGACTGAATAGACGTTATAAACGCCTGCTATTTTCGTTGGCTTAGTCTTCATGACTTGCCACTGATAGTTATTCAATGACATCTCTTCAATAAATTCAAAAGCCTCTTTAGGTGTTTTGTTATTGATGGTTCCACCAGCAGCTGCATCAATCATTTGTCTTGTCAAAGGGTTCACACCATTGTAAAACTTTAAACTTGCAACCATAGAGGTAGTTCATGATGTGAGCACCTTCACAAAAGGTCCTTGAATCTCTCCCATGCATCGTAAAGTGTCTCTAAGTCCATCTACACAAAAGAAGAAATATCATTACAAGAAATATCATTACGCAACTTAGCTGTTTTTGCCAGTGGAAAATATTTTAATAGAAATTTTTCAGTCATTTTCTCCCAAGTGATAATGGATCCTCATGGTAGTGAGTTCAACCACTGTTTAGCTTTATTCCTTAGTGAAAAAGGGAATAACCGAAGGTGAATGGCATCATCAGAAATGCCATTAATTTTGAAAGTGTCGCACAGTTCTAGAAAATTTGCCAAGTGCGTGTTAGGGTTCTCATCCTGCAAACCATCAAACTGAACAAATTGCTATATCATCTGAATTGTGTTAGGTTTCAGTTCAAAATTGTTAGCAGCAATAGTAGGCCTAACTATACTTGACTCAGTTCCTGTAAAATTAGGTTTAGCATAATCATACATAGTACGAGAAGCAGGATTCTGATTTACTAATTTAGCGGGTATGGCTGGCGGTAGCGGATTGTCTTGATTTTCAGCCATCTCTTCAGTAGTAGTTGAGATATCGTCCTCTTGCTCTTCCTCTGTGTATCTTAAGCTGCGCCTAATTTCTCCTCGGTTTGTACGAGCTGTACGACCAATTTTCTCATCAAAAAAGCAACGATCCTAACGGGTTTCTTCTAGTCATACACTACAAGAACCTGCTAGGAGAAAGAAGAAGAAAGTAAAATAAAAATAGAAATAAAGTTAAATTACAAGAAAAATAAATGGCTAAAGTAATAAAAATTAAGTGTTCCTAATATTTCAGTTCCTCGGCAATGGCGCCAAAAACTTGATCGCGTGATTCGTAACAAGTAATAAATATTTATAGTAAAGATCAAACCTAGACTAACTATTATCACAACGAAAAGGCAAGCACACCTATCGAACAATAGTATAGTAACGACAAGACTGGGATATCGTACCCAAGGGAACCAAAAGTACTAGTAATAACTATCTTTTTACCATCTAGCCTAGGAATAAAAGGGTTTGTTTATTAAACTAATTAATAATTTAATTAAAGAAAAGAGAAAATTTGGAAAAAGACTTGATGAGAAGCAATTGATAAAGACGATACCCAAGGAGGAATCCACCTAGATTTCACTTGTTATCTGACTCTGAACCAGACGATTTATTCACTTGACTTGATCCGTGAGACTCCCTAACCTACATTATTATCTCTTTCGAGACTAATAACGCCTCAGTTGAATTAATTGAAATCTCTTTCTAATTAAAACCCCTAGGGAAGCAGTAAATCGATCTATGGACTCTCATATTAGGTTTCACCCTAATCCGGCAAAATCTCGTAACCCTATCTCTAGGCGTTCGATCAACTCCGCTTAATTATGCCAAATCTACTCTTAGGCAGGGTCTATTCTTCCTCTGCATAAGCACAGTAAATCAATATCCGGAATATTAACTCAAGCACTAGAAACACATAATTAAGAACAAATCAAGTATTTATCATATAGTTCAGATAATAATAACAAGATCCATCATAGGTTTCATCCCCCTTAGGTATCTAAGGGGTTTAGTTCATAATGAAATAAGAGTACATCTCAAAAGTATAAAAATAACAAAACATGAAGAAAACTCTAAAACTCCTGAAGGAATTCTGAGAGAGATCTTCAGTCTTGGAGTAGCTCCGGCTTTTGGGATAGATCGTCTGGCTTCCTTCAAGTAATTCCTGGCGTGTGGTTCTGTGTTCCAGAAAAGTTCTGGAAGAGACCCCGAAAAAGCCCCCTATTAGGTCATACTTAGGGTGTTTATATAGGCTTTGGATTGGCTTTCTTCTTCCCTAAGTATCCTTTTTCTTTGTAAAATAAAACTCTTTGAAAAAGGGGCACGCCCGTGTGCCACGGCCTTGTGAAATGTTTGCTAGGCCGTGTTCGTTCCACTAAATTTCACACGGCCATTTGGGTCAATGGCCAGGCTGTGTGAATCGTGAAATCCTTGGACGACACCCTCAACAGACATAGGCGTGTGAGCAGCCCGTGTGGCAAGGCTTAGGCCATGTGATCTTCTTGATTTGGTCCTTTTTTGTCTCTTTTAAGCTCTTTTTTGGCTCCTCTCCTGAGTACAAAACATGAAATAACCAAATTAAGAGCAGCAAAATCCACAAATCTAATAGTAAATATCCATAAATATGCTAAGTATTTGGGGTAACAATATGTATAATTTGGCGTTTATTAGCATCAAATTAATGCTATCACCCAAATCAGCTAATGCTTTCTCAATGTTTAAACTACCAATAAAACAGGGAATAGTAAAATTTCTTGGATCTTTCAACTTAGTTGGTAGTTTATTTTGGAGAATAGCTGAACATTCCTCGTTGAGTTCCATAGTGGATAGCTCTTCAAACTTCCTTTTATTTGTCAATAGCTCCTTTAAAAATTTTTCATATGTGGGCATCTATGAAATAGCTTTAATAAAAGGTAAGTCAATATGCAACTGTTTGAAAAGTTCAAGAAATTTACAAATTGTTCATCGATGCGGTCTTTCTTCAAGTTTGTCGAATATGGGATCGGTGGTTTATATTCTTTAAATACCTATGTTTAAATTACTTCGGGATTTACCCCCTCATCATTTGCCTTATCAGATTCCTGTTGCAGCTTCTTTTCGGGTTCAACCAACATTTTCCCATTCCTTAATGTAACTACTTTCACATGCTCTTTTGGGTTGGGTTTGATATTACTAGGTAAACTACCTTGCTGCTTTTCTGAAACCATTTTAGCAAGCTGTCCAATTTGATTTTCGAGCCCATGAATTGATGCTTACTAATTTTTCAAAGCTGTCTCGGTGTTTTGAAAATAGGTCTCTAACACCGAAAGAAATTTTGCTAACATCTTTTCAAGGTTCGGTTTTCTCTCTTGCTGACAGGGTTGTTGAAAGCCTAGAGGGGGTTGTGGTCTTTGGTTTCCTTAACCACCCCATGAGATTTGGGTGCTTCCTCCATCCTGCATTATAGTTATTACTACAAGGGTTATTTTGAGGTCTAGAATTATTGCCCATATAATTTATTTACTCATTCTCCATGCTAGGACCAAAGGGTAAATATTCTGAATTATTTATTCCACCTCTATTTGCATCGCATTGCATCACCGAATGTACCTACGTAGAAACAAATAAACCATCAATTTTCTTATTGAAAAGTTCTACCTGATTCGATAACATGTGACCACATCTAAGTTAAAAATATCGGCTTCGTCCTCATGACTTGCCACTGATAATTATTTAGTGACATCTCCTTTATAAACTCATAAGCCACTTCAGGTGTTTTATTGTTCGGAGTACCACTGGCTGCTTCATCGATAAATTGCCTAGTTGAGGGATTCAAACAGTTGTAGAAGGTTTGAACCTATAGCCATAGAGGTAACCCATGGTGAGGGCACCGTCTCAATAAGTCCTTATACCTCTCTCATACATCATATAAGGTTTCTAATTTGACCTGAACGAAGGAAGAGATATCACTCCTTAACTTGGTTGTCTTAGCCGGTGGGAAGTACTTCAGTAGGAATTTCTTAGTCATTTGATCCCATGTAGTGATAGAACCTCATGGCAAAAAATTCAACCATTTTTTAGCTTTGTTCCTCAATGAGAAAGGGAATAACCGTAGGCGAATGGCGTCGTCAAAAATGTCATTTATCTTGAAGGTATCATAGACTTCTAGAAAATTAGCTAAATGAGTATTTGGATCTTTGTCTTACAAACCATCGAACTAAACAAATTGTTGTACCACATGAATAGTGTTCGGCTTCAGCTCGAAATTTTTCACAGCAATAGATTCAGCCCCAGTTAGGGTGGGCTTGGCATAATCATACATAGTACGAAGAACAAGATCTAGATTTGCAGCAACTGCAGGAGGTAGCTAATTATTCTGATTATCACCCATCTCCTCAGTAATAATATTAACGTCCTCCTACTCGTCTACTATACTCTGTCAACTCTACCTTGCTTCTCTATGGTTTATGCGCAATGTACTCTCAATTTCATTGTCAAACAGTAATGGTCCCGACGGATTTCTTCTAGTCATAAACTAAAGGAACTTGCTAGAAGCAAATAAAAGAAAAATTAGAAAACAAAAATTAAACTAAAAACAAAAATAAAATTCAATAAAAATAAATGGCTAAATCAATAAAAATCAAGTGTTCCTAATATTTTAGTCCCCGGCAATGGTGCCAAAAACTTGATGGTCACTAAACTAACTATAATTACGACAAAGACAAGCGCACCTATCGAACAATAGTATAGCTATGGTGAGTAGGGAATATCGTATTCACGAGGACTAAAAGTACTAGTGATTACCATTTTTCCATTATTTAGCCGATAAATTGAAGTGATTTTTTTTAATCTAAATTTACTAATCTAATTTAACTACGAACGCAATAAAGAATGAAATGGGAAAATAATCGAGGACAACTAATGAGAAAGACAATACCCAGGGAAGAATCCACCTAAACTTCACCTATTATTCTGAATCTGAATTAAACTATTTATTCACTTGTGTCTTGATCTGCAGAAATTCCTAAATTATGTTAATATATCTTTCGAGAGTAAGAACAACTGACTCTAGGTTGATTAATTGAAATCTCTTTCTAATTAAAACCACTATCGTCACATTAACTCGATCTATGGATTCCCCTATTAGATTTAACTCTAATCCGATAGATTTATGTCTTCCTATTTCTAGGATTACATGCAACTTCACTGAATTATGTTAGATCTACTCTTAAACAAGGACTTTTGCTCCATTGAAATAAGCATATTAAACTTGAATTAATATCTCAGAAATGTTAAAATAAGAAATAATCATTCATAATTGAGAATAAGAATCAAGTATTTATTGTGTAAATTAGAAATCAAATAATAAGATTCATCATAGGTTTCATCTTCCCTAGGTATCTAGGGAATTTAGTTCATAATCCTGAATAGAATTATCTTAATACTAGGACAACAACAAGACATAAAGAAACTCAATAAAACTTCAAAGAAAATTAAATAGAGATCTTCGATCTTAAAGAAGATCTGCTTTCGAGTTGATTCTGATGGCGTTCTTCGAGTGTTCTCTTCAATCTTCTCTGAGTTCCCCCTTAGATTTTCTTCTAATTGGTATTTATAGACTTTAGAATGCTCAGAAGCCTAAAAATTAGGTTTTTTTATATATTTGGGAAACAAGGTGCCATATAGACACTGGCTGGCACATGGCCATGTGGCTAACTCGTATGGCTCACACGTGCATGTGGACAACCTGTGTGGAAATGCCCAGGCTGTGTGGATCCTAGAAACAGCTCTATTCATCTGATTTTGGCTCATTTTTCTCTCCCGTCACTCCTGAATGCTCTCCTAAGTATAGAAACATGAATTTAAAGGATTAGGAGTATCAAATTCACTAATTTACATCATTAATCATCCAAAAATGCATTAAAAATGGGATTAAAATATGTTACTTTTATAGCTTATCAGTAAAACTTGTATCATCTTCTACATTTGTTTCTCTACATCAAATTTTAAAAGAAAAATAGCCATTGTTAGGGCTTTGAGGTTCGGCTAGCTTTGGTGTATGCATGTAAGTGATTCCAAGCCATGTTTATAATGAGTTTTATGTTTTTTTAAGTTGTTTTAGCTTAATATAACTAGCTCGGGGGTCAATTTGTAAAACTGTTAATGATTGAGGGTTATGCCATGAATGTTTATGAATGGTTCTTGATGTTAAATGCTAGATTATAAATCTTTGTTGATAAATAAACAAGTTTTGTAAAGTGATTTTTGATGAAATTTGCATTTAGGAATTTGTTTGTAAAAATAGTAAAAGTTCATGGAAAATTTATGAAAGGATGTTTTGTATGGGTTGGTATAAGTCCCTAATAAATTTGGTTAGCCTGAATGGGTGATTAAAATGCTTAGATTTCAATTTATGAGCTTAAGGACTAAATTATAAAAAGTTAAAATATTAAGGGTAAAATAGTAATTTTGCATAAATATGAAATGTGGACTAAATGGAATACCAGAGGTATGAAATGGATTGAAATTTGTCTATTTAGATCAAGATAGACCACGTACGGACCTAGATCGAGGTAAAGCAAAAGCTTCGAAATAGCTTGTTTAACTTTTACACCCTAGTTGTTGAGGTAAGTCCGTATGAATGGTTATTGAATTAAAGTTGTTAATTTGAATGTTTATTATTTATATTAATGTAAATGGATCGATGTATAATCGTACCAAAGTTATGATGATTTGACGGATGTTAAGTCCTAGTTGAACCTTAGGAATTCGTAGGATATGTATGATATGTCATTAGGGATTTCATGTTTTAAGGCTAGTTTTGAATGCCCTACCAATGGCTGAGGTCCTGTATTTGTTGCAAATACTCCATAGCTCGTGTGAGCAGTATTGTGTAGCTTACATTCTGACCCACAACTCTTTGAGCAATGATGTAAAGGAAAGGTTACAATTATGTAAAGGCACACTTCGTGTGAGCTCTCTCGAGTATCTGATGAAATTCTAGATAGTTCAACGGGTATGAAAAGGGGATGAAATGGTAAGTGTTCCAATGGAATGTATCATGAACTTATGAAAAGGAAATGGTGATCTAAATGAGATGAACAAATGTGTAAGTTACTTGTTATGGATGAATTCATTTGAACCATGTATAAATGCACTAACTTGTGTATTTGGTGGTATTGTATAAGCATTGTGCCAAGCTTATGGTTTTAGTTGGTGTTATAATTATTCTATTTACTTTATGCAAATGAAATGGTAAGTTGTGTTTATGTTATACGAACTTACTGAGCATTAAGCGCTTATGTAGTTTCTTTCCTGTGTTTTATAGATTATCAGAAGCTCGATCAGTTTGGAAGTTCACCAGAGATCTATCATACTATCCAGCATGAATATTTGTAGTTTTTTATGTTTTGGCCAAGTTTATAATGGCATGTATAGGTGGACTTATAATGTTATTTTGGTGAATGTTTAGTTAGGATTTGGCTTGTATAAGTTATGGATGTTATCTTGGTTTGGCACCATTTGATGCTTGCTAGATTATGTTGTTGTAGCTATCTTATGATGCATGTTTTGGAAAGGCTCATATGGCATGTTTTGGAGAAGCTTGATTATGGTTAAATTATGACATGTTTCGAAAGGTATTGAACTAGTAATTGATGATTGAAATGTGGTAATATATGCATGTTGAGGTAAGTTTTGATGAATGCATTTGAGGTACCTTCAAATGGCATATCGGTTAGTTGAAATAGGGTATTGAAATGGCATATACATATGTATGTTTAGGTAAAGTTTGATGCTTTTTAAGTGTGCACAAATGGTTCAAATTATTATGCATGAAATGGTGTTGAAAATGGCTTATTTTAGGTGAACTTTAGGTCCACACGGCTTGGCGACACGGCTTAGTGTCTCCTAAAGGTTATTTTGTATGGAAGTCAGTGAGATACACAACCTAATACATGGCCTGAGACACAGGCATGTGGTGCTATTTCAAGAGTTACACGGTCGTGTGACCCTACTCAGAGAGCTACACGGGCGAGGACATAGGCTGAGGCACAGTCGTATGTCCCTAGTTTAAAGGTTACACGACCTAAGACACAAGCGTATGTCTCAGTCGTGTGAGGCACACGGCTGTGTGACCCCTTTATTCCAAAATTTGTAATTTTTTCCTAAACTTTCCAAATGATTTCAAATTGGTCCCAAATCGTTTCAAGGGTTTTTCTAGGGCATCAAGGGCTAGATTTAGGGATGAAATGTGTATGTATGATTGATATATGATATGTTTATGTTAGTGAATGAAATATTATTTAAATGTTTTTGATTATACAGTAATGCTCCGTAACCTTAATCTAGAGATGGATACATGTTAGGGGTGTTACATTGAGCTTCTCTTTTCGGGTTAGTATTTTTATCTATCAAAATCCTGTGCATACATCTTGAAGGACTTAAACCTTTAATATTGGCAATCATTCATCCAATCACCCCTTTGTATCCCCTCAAGACTCGAACCGAGTTCTCTTCTTCCAGTCTCAAAAGTTTACTTGAAACTATTACCAATAAAGTGTTTCCTTCACCTAAGAAAGCGTGCTTTAAATGTTATAGTAATGGTTTGAGCTCCAATTCCAAGGCCTGCAAAATGGAAGGCAAGGTTTTAGTTTGTGAAGGAGACAATTCAAAATTTTTACCTAAACTTTTTGGGAATTGTGGTGCCTCCATGGAATAATAGCTTCACGTATTAGTTCTTCAATCGTAATAATTCCTCTAGTTTTTCAATAGCATCGAGATCTAAACTCCTGCAAAGCATAATTTATAATTCATCCTCTTTGTGATATTCAAAATGTAATTTTCTCAATGGTTCAATTGTATCAAACACTAGAGACATTCGTCATTGCACTAGAGCGGCCCATGGCCTAAAAAACATTAAACTTGACCACTTCATCATCAAATTATATAGTGAGTGTTGCATTTCAAACATCAATTTTCGTTTGTATGGTGCTTAAAAATGGTCTCTCTAGTAGAATACCAGAAGAATTTGTTGAGTTGCCATCCTCCATATCAATGATGTTAAAATCCATAGGAAAGATTAGTTCATTTACTTTGATGAAGACATCTTCCAACACCCTTTTCGGATATACAACTGACCTATCTGTTAATTGAATGACCACCCTTATTTACTTTGATAACGTTAATAGATGCACCTAAATCACACATGGCTTTTTTAATGCCAACATTACCTATTTTGCAAGATATAGCAAAGATACCTTGGTTTTTACACTTAGGTGGAATTAGGTGGAATTTTCTTTTGTAAAACTGCGGATACGTTTTCTCCTACACTTACCCTTTTTGTTATCCAGTAGCTTCTTCTTACCAGTGCATAATTCTTTTAAGAATTTCGCATAGCATGGAACTTTCTTTACCGCATCAAGTAGGGGTATGTTAATTTCAGAATGTCTTTAGGATTTCTTCTCTTTTTGCTCCTTTTTACAAATGGCGAGCCTTCTTGGGAATGGGGATGGTTCCACAAATGGTTTCTGTGGTGCTGACTTAGTAGTAGCTACTGGATCAAGTTTCTTTTCTTCCCATCCGGTGTCATGATCACGAATTGTGCCATGTGTTGGCTCCAAAATCGTTCCACTTTTTAAGGTCATAGAAGTTTCATTTTTTCAAGGATTTGACTTTATTTGAAATGAAAAATTTTCTTGGGATTCCAAACGACTAACTGTAAGCGCAAGCTTACTCATTTTTTTATCTAGTTCTTGAAGGTGTGTTTCAGCCTTCTATTGGAACTTTTTGATACTAACATCTAATCTTTCCACCATGGCCTTAGAAGATGACTTTGGGGGTTGAAACTGTTGAGCTGAAAGTGGCCTTGGCTGATATGGTTGGTTGTACCAAGGATTCGATCCATAGTTAAAATTTGGGTCATCTCTCCACCCTCTATTGTAAGTATTTGAATGTGGATCATAACGCCTTTATGGTAGCTTTGGGACTTTCCCAACAGCGCCTACTTGTGCTGTTGTATCCTCATGTAAAATTGGACATGAGTCTGTTGGATGATTAGGCATAGCACAAATCTCGCACAACCGAGCTGGGGTTCGTTTTTCTTGCAAGTAAATTTTGAACTAAATTAGTAAGCTTGTCAATTTTTTCTTCTAATGATGGAGTACTTGGCCCATGAACCCGTCTCGTAGGTTTTGTAGTTGGTCAGAATTGTTGGGAACTCACAAACATGGTTGAAATTAATTCTTTTACTCTTTGTGGAGCCATGTTCATAATGCCCCTCCAGTGGTGGCTGTTGGAACATTTTCAAATATTTATAGTGTTCCAATAAATGAATGGATGTGATTAATCAAAAGATAAATCTTTTGGTCATTGGTCAAAAGTTATATCATTTGATTTTTGAAAAATAATTATAATTATTCAAACAATATTACTTGAATAGTTATAAAATTGGATGAATAATAATTATTTTTTATTTATTCAAAAAGACACCTATTGAAAGATGTCTCTATGAAGAGACATGAAAATTCCTATAAATAGGAATGAGATTTCATTTGGAAATCACACCAAAAACTTTTAAAATTCTTTCTTTCTTTCCTCCATTTTCTAATATTATTAGATTATTCTATAAAGTATTGTTGTAGAAATCCTTTGTAGAAATTGAGTTTCTTGTTATAAATGGCTCAGTGTTTAGTGGACTATTCTCGTCAGTACAAACGCAAATAGTCATCGGCTTCATTGTATCATCGAGGTTAATTTGCTTGAAACTCTTTTGCACACCGAAGATAGGTAGGGGCGATTATAACTTTAAAGATAGTAGCTTGATACATGCCTCGGAGCCTTGTCATATTTCTTCTTTTTTTGTTTGAGTTTCATTCTTGTGTTAGAGATTTTTCCTAACTGGAGTTTTGTACTAACAATTTTAAGGTTATATTTCATGATGAATACCACAACACATGAAAGTGGAACACTAAGGGAGTTGGCTTCCAACTTTGTCAAACTTGATTGGTTTGATGGTGGCAATTTTCGACGATGGAAAAAAAGATGCACTTCTTATTAACAACTTTGAAGATTTCCTATGTTTTGGATACTCCAAGACCAGAAGAGAATGAAAATGAATCTGTTGCTACAACCCAAGAAAGGAAAGAATGGGACAATGTTGATTACATATGCATAGGCCACATATTGAATGGTTTATCCGATGGTTTATTCGACACCTACCAGAATGAGGTCACCGCTAAGGAATTATGGGACAAATTGGAGACAAGATGCATGACTAAAGATGCTACAAGTAAGAAATTGTAACACCCTTAACCAGTATCCATCACTAAAAACATGGTTACGAAGTATTACCTAGTTTACAGATCAAATAAACAAACATTTCATATAATATAACATTCATGTCAGGAACCAATCGAAATCAAAGATATTTCCCCTTATACGAGCCCTCGGGGCCCAAAATACGCGTTAGAAACAAGTCAGGACTAAATCGGGTACTCCAAGAATTTTTCAGAAAACATTGAAAATTTTAAAACCTGCAGGGGTCACACAGCCGTGTGGCCAAGCTGTGTGACTCACACGGTTAGGATACATACCCGTGTCTTAGGCCATGTGGGCATTCGAAATAGGGACACACGACCATGTCCAGACCCGTGTCTGTGCCTATGTAACTCTCTGACTTGGGTCACATAACCAAGTCACATGCCCGTGTGCTAGGCCGTGTGAGCATACTGACTTGCTTTCTTAAGAAGATACAGGGGACGCAAGGCCATGTCACTTCACCGTGTGTCATACACGGCTAAGATACACGCCCGTGTCTCTACCCGTGTGGACAAAAATAGGCCATTTTCTAAGCCACATTTCTCACCCAAATTTACACCAACCTAGCCTCAACAAGTTTCACATCAATAAGCCACAACAAGGAATTCAAAACAAGCTAAAAATCAAGTCTCAAACATGCATTATCACCACATACAAAAAATATGCCCTTAGGCACCTCAAATGACAACTTAAAAACATGTCAACCAAGTATCCAAACTTACCTAATTAATTTACCTAACCAAGTTATCAAAGTTCACTACAAGTCAAATACATACATACATATATTACTCATACTAACATCACAATTATACCTTAATCTCATACCAATATGTAAGTTGGTTATATAAACAAAATATTATTATTCATAATATTTACATAAGCTAAACTTTGACTAAGACCATACAAAAGCCTATACATGCCATATAAACCGTATTTAACGTTTCGAAAACTACCGAGATAAGTTGGATAGTGTGACTTGAGTGTCGATCTAATCGCCTAACCTTCCCAAAATCTATAAAGAAATTAAACAATACAAATAAGCTTAATGAAGATTAGTAAGTTCAACGGGTTAAACAAAAATCTTACCGAACTAACTATAATAATAATTTAGGTATTAAAAATCATCCATGACAATTCCCTGTCATTTACAACTTCAATCGATAAATACATCTGTATTCAAATCAATACAAAATAAATGACATATCTTTCAATTTTTATAAATAAATCACCTTACTGAGATTTCTCCATTCGAAGAATAACTTACGGATACGATTACATCGTTAACAAAAGCTCATAAGAGCTAGTCCTTCCGAATAAGCAAACAAAAGCTAGAAAGCTAAACAGAAGCTCGTAAGAGCTGATCCATCCAATTACGCCAAATGGAAAGTAAAACACAAGAATTCACAACAAATTTTGAACCCCGGTTTACTTGGGAATATTGCCAATATCTCCCTCCAATACCATCATAAACCAATTCACGAATGTACTCAAATCCCGCGTTCATTTCAGACCAAATATCCAATTCAACATTATAATTCAAACTATAAATTATTTCCAACAATAAAAAATATATACATAATGCCAATCATCAATTTATACAAAATTTAAATTTTTAACCGTACGAACTTACCTGGACTTAATTGTAGTAATTGTAGAAGTCTAGGGACTATTTCACTATTTTTTCTTTTTCACAAGTATCTACGGGATCTTGATCTAGAATATAAAATTACTCATTTATTAGCATATATTTCATTTCCAATTCATTTTACAATTAATACCCTTTTATTTTTTAAATTTATGAAATTACCCCAAACTTTTACAATTTTTGCAATTTAATCCCTTAATTTGTTAATCTATCAAATTAACTAATTTTCTCCATCAATAATCTATCCAAAAATCCTAGGCCCTATACAGCCCTTAATAAACCCAAAATTCACTATCAAACCCTAATATTTTAACATTTTAACAATTTAATCCTAAAATCAATATTTAACAAAATCACTTTATAAAATCATCATACAACATAATCAAAGCTCTAAATCTATGTCATTCATCAAAAAAATATAATATTTATCAATAGAAACTTCCAAAATTTTTAATAAAATCAAAAACAAAGGTATGGTTTAGTTGGACTTAATTGCAACAATCTTAAAAATATAAAAATTACAAAAAATGGGAAAGAATTGAACTCACATGAAGCAAAATATGAAGAACCAGCTTAAAGAGCTCTCTCCTGTCTTGGTTTAAGCCAAAATTGAAGATGAATTGCCTAGAAACTTTTAGAATTTCAATTTGTATGTTTTAATTTAATCAAAATTACCATTTTGCCATTCATTTGCTTTATTTTATTATTTTTACTTAACTTGTCGCCCCACCTTTTTAATTTAGGTTTATTTATTACTTAAGTCCTTCCTTATTTATTAATCAAGCCATTTAATCACTTAATTATTATAATTAGCAAGTTTTGCACCTTTTTTAATTTAGTCCTTTTTAATTAATTAACTATCGAAACGTTAAAATTTTTCAGTGAAACTTTAATACCACCTTAATGACACTCCCTAAATATTTATAAAAATATTCATGGCTTGTTTTATAAAAATGAGGTCCCGATACCTCACTTTTTAAAACCACTTGGCTTAGGGTCTTACCACTTGAACTTAATAAATCATTCTAAAATATAAATTACTAATTCAAAGAACTTTTTAAAACCATATTTTACTCATAAATATTTAATAATAATATATATGAACTTACTCGCCGGATTTGGTGGCCTCGAAACCACTATTTTTGACACCACTAAAAAATCGGGCTATTACAGGAATTTTCTGTCAGCCGTTTCAATAATTATCAAATGGTTGAGGGTCGTTCTATTATGGAATAATTTCGTGATATTGAAAATATGTTGAATCAATTTAAGTAGTATGATATGAAAGTGGATGAAATGATTGTTGTATCCTCCATAATAGACAAACTTCCTCAATCTTGGAAAGACTTTAAAAGAAGTCAAAAACATAAGAAAGAGGAAATATCTCTTGAGGCTTTGGCAAGTCATCTTTGTATTGAAGAAGAAAGTCAAAAGCAAGATCAGAACCTAAATTCTAAAAATGTCAAAATGCATGTTACAGAGGAAGTACAAACTACTAAACTGTCTAAGAGAAAGTTCAAACAGACTGATAGAACACCTAAGTTCAAAAAGAAACAAATAGGCTTATGCTATCATTGTGGTAAGTAGGGACATTTCAAGAATGACTGTCGATTTTTAAAGAAGAAATCATCTTCTACGGCTGATAATAATGAAAAGTTCGTTGCAATGATATCTAAAATTAATATGGCACAATATGATAATGCATAGTAGATTGGTATTGGAGCAACCAAACATGTGTGCAAAGACAAAAGCATATTCACAACGTTTACACAATGTGAAAATGACAATGTCTTGTACATAGGAAATTCTTCCACCTCAACAATCAAAGGCAAAGGGTCTGTTGAACTACAATTCACTTCTGGAATGGTTTTAACCTTGAATTATGTACTTTATGTATCAAAAGTTAGGAAGAATTTTGTGTCTGGAAGTCTTTTGAATAAGTTTGGTTTCAAACTTGTTTTTGAGGCAGATAAGTTTATTTTGTCTAAGGGAAGAATTTTTGTAGGGAAATGATATATGTACGAGAGCATTTTCAAACTCAATATTATTAATAAGAATAAAAATACTATTTTTGCTTATATGGTTGAATCTTCTTGTTTATGGTATTATAAATTACGTCATTTGAATTATAGAAAATTTAATGACATATAAGTTAGATTTAGTTCCTATTTTTAATAATAATATTGAAAAATTATATACATGTATGTTGACTAAAATTACAAGAAACCCTTTCCCTAAGGTTAAAAGGAAAACAAAGTTTCTTGATTTGATACAGAGTGATTTATGTGACATGCATAATACTCCTACATTTGGTGGAAAGAAATATTTTGTTACTTTTATTATGATTGTTCTAGATATTTCTATGTATATTTATTGCATTCAAAAGATGAAGCATTTGATAAATTTAAAGTTTATAAATCTAAAGTTGAACTTCAGTGTGGATCATTTATTAAGTGCTTAAGATCAGATAGAGGTGGAGAATACTATAATCCAAGTTATTTTGAATCCACTGGACTTTTCTATCATGTTTCAGTCCCTTACACACCACAAAAAAAAAATGCAGCTGAAAGGAAAAATAGAGTCTTAACTGAAATGGTAAATTCAATGTTATCATATTCAGGTCTTGGACAAGGTTTTCGGGGAGAAACTGTTCTAGCAACTTGTCATATATTGAATAGAGTTCCTAATAAGGAAACTAAAATAACCCCCTATGAACAATGGAAGAAAAGGAAACCAAACCTTAATTATTTAAAGGTTTGGGGCTATAGAGCTATTGTCAAAGTTCCAACACCTAAATGTAAAAACATAAAAAGTTAGGTGAAAGAGGAATTGGATACATATTTATAGGATATGCACATAATAGCAAGGCATATAGGTTCATGGTAATTGAACCAAATGATTCAATTTCAATTAATATTGTTATTGAATCAAGAGATGTTATTTTTGATGAAAATAAATTTAATTATATTTCAAGACAATTACAGCCACAATAATTGATTCATTCTTCAAATGAGAATGAGATTCTATTGGAACAAATTGATAATAATGATGGATCTTGTCAAGAATTAAGAAGTAAGAGGATTAAGAAAGTCAAAGATTTTGGACCAGATTTCATTATGGTTCTTGTAGAAGGAAAAGGTGAAAGCATATGCAATAAGATATCTTATTGTTATAATACAGAATCTGATCATATTACATTTGAAGAGGCAATGAAATCTCAAGACTCTACTTTTTGGAACGAAGCAATAAATGATGATATGGATTCAATGATGGGAAATCAAACTTGGATCTTAGTTGATCTTTCACCGGGTTCCAAAAACCAATAGGTTGCCAATGGATCTTCAGAAAGAAAATGAATGTCGATGGAACCATTGATAAATTTAAAGTAAGGTTGGTAACCAAAGGTTTTACAAAAAAACAATGTATTGATTACTTTGATACCTATACTCCATTAACAAGAATTGCTACAATTAGACTCTTAGTATCACTTACCTCAATATATAATTTGGTTGTTCACCAAATGGATGTTAAAACTGCATTTTTTAATGGTGAATTGGAAGAGGAAGTGTACATGGAGCAATTGGAAGGATTTGTTGTTCTAGGACAGGAGGATAAGAATGTAAGCCTTTTAAATCTCTATATGAACTTAAACAAGCACCAAAGCAATAGCACCAAAAGTTTGACAATGTTGTTTTAGCTAATGGTTATAAAATAAATGAATCTGATAAGTGCATATATAGCAAATTTGAAAATGGAAAAGTGTCATAATTTGCTTATATGCAGATGTCATGCTCATTTTTGGCACGAATTTGGAACAAATAGAAAATACAAAGAAATTCTTGTCAAACAACTTTGCTATGAAGGATATGGGTGTAGCAGATGTTATTCTTAGGATTAAAATAACCCAAGATGAAAGCACCATAACTTTATCACAATCACATTACATTGAAAATGTGTTTAAAAAGTTTGATCTTTTCAATTGTATACCAATATCTACACCTACGGATCCTCAGATAAAATTAGTATCTAATGCTAGTAGGAAAATTGATCAAATGAAATATGCAAGTTTAATTAGTTGTGTTATGTACATAATGACTTGTACAAAACCAAATATTACATATGCTATTAGGAAATTGAGTAGGTACACAAGTAATCCAAGTAGTTTGCAAGCTTTAAATATAGTACTTAGGTACTTAAAGAAAACTATTAAGTATGGATTGTGTTATAATGGATATCCTTCAATTTTAGAAGGGTATTCAGATTCTAGTTAGATTACAAGTTTGGAGTATCATGTATCTACTAGTGGACGAATCTTCATTCTTGGTGGAGGAGCCATTTCTTGTGGTTCCAAGAAACAAACATGTATTACTGATTCCACCATGGCAGTAGAATTTATTACATTAGTACATGTACCTAAAGAAGTAGTATTGTTAAGAAAATTACTTTATGATGTACCTCTATGGCCAAAGGCAATTTCACCTATTTTTATCTGTTGTGACAGTGAGACTACTCTAGCAAAGGCATATAGCCAAGTATATAATGGAAAGTCTAGACACATTAGATTAAGACGTAGCTATGTCCGATAATCAATCTCTGATAGAGTGATCACTATTAATTATGTGAGGCGAAGTGAAAATTTGGCGGATCATTTGAGAAAAAGTCGTGCTAGAAATATAGTTAAAAAGACCTCAAAAGGGATAGGACTCAAGCCCATTAATTAGAGTCACCCATGGTAGAAACTCGACTCAACGCTTGGTATAACGTCAAGTCTTGAGTTCAATTAGACAAATTAGATCATTAGTATGTGACTGTTAGCACTATAAATATATCCATCCTAAAATTAAAGTGCTAGGTACTCGTAATGACAAGGGAAGGATGAGTAATGTACTCTTAATGGAACCATAACATAAATATGTTAGAGTGTTTTAATTATGGGAACACTCTTGATGGGATCTACCTATGTGAGTGGAAGTGTGGCCGCTTCTAAGAGCTTAAGGGCTTGGCTCTAACTATAACAACCTTAACCTGTAACTGTTGCCGAAATAGGTTAAGAGGCATTACCGGACTTGTAATTCAATTCAAAACAATCATTTATCAATATAGTCACATTTGAGTACATATCATTCATTCACATCCAATATATATTTAAATCGAGTATACAAAGCCTAAATCATGCATTCGAGACTAAATCGGTAACATATAAAAATTTACGAAACTTAGAAAATTTTCATCATTTCAAGGGTCACACGCTCGTGTGAATAGGCCGTGTGCCTAACACGGCTAATAGACACGCCCGTGTCTTAGATCGTGTGAAAATAGGGCATATATATTGACTTATGTCATACGGTCGAGGACATACCCGTGTGCCGTGTGAAAACTGGAGAGGATACTGACTTGGGTCACACGGCCAACCACACGCCCGTGTGTCTAGCCCTTGTGCCCTTCGAAATGGCCACACATGCCCGTGTTCTAGCCCTTATGCCCTTCGAAATGGCCACACACACCCGTGTATCAGGCCGTGCCAAAACTATAGGGTATATGACTTAATTTGAAAGGATACCCCAAGGGACACACGGCCGTGTAACATGACTATGTGTCGCACACGGTTGAGACATACGCCTGTGTCTATGCCCGTATGGACAAAAATAGGCAATTTGCAAAGCCATTTTGCCACCCTATAACACAAGCATTTACAATCATAATTGACCACATTTATGCAACTCAATGGCCAACCAAAATAACCATTTCAATACATAATATTTTCCATATCAAAACATCACAAGTTCATACCCAAATACCTATCCATCATCATGCATAATCCATTCATTTAACAACCATCAATTATTTACTTGTATAATTACATTCCATCACTACCTTGCCAAAACATACCATAATTGAACAATTAATTCAACCAAACATAGTACTAAAATAAGCCAAATCACATGGCTTAACTTATATACACAAAAACATACCAAAGTCAAGATATCAAGTAACAAAACTATTATCCTTTAAACTAGCCTATACATGTGTAACAACCTGATTTGGGCCTAGCCGAAACAATGGTTTTGGGACCACCAATTTGAAGTCTGAAAAAGTATTTTATTATTATTTTAGAGATATAACATGTTTATATTAGTGCATGAAAAATTTGGTGAAGTAATTTTAGAGTTTGTGAGCTTAATTGCGAAAAGGACTAAATTGCATAAAGTGCAAAAGTCTTTATTTGATAGCTAAGGGTGTTAAATTTCCATGTATCATAAATTGGGGGTTTTTAAAGGGCAAATAGAACCTTGGATGAGTGATGGCCAGCCATAAGAGACAAAAGATAGAAAATGTCAAGATTAGGTAGAAATTTGGTAATTTATTTGACCAAAATGAAATAAAATAAAGAGGAAAAGATATCATCTTTTTCTCACCCTCTTCACCACCAAAAATACCAACAAAAATAAGGGTTTGGGAGCTTGAAAAATTTCAGCCACTCTTTACCTTCACAAGTAAGTGATTTTGATAGTTTTTCTTGATGATTTTTGTATTTTTGGACCCTTTGTAGCATGAGCTTTCAAATGAGGGGATTATTTTGCAAAATGGTTGAAAGTCTAGGGTTTTGCCATAAGAGTGTTCATGTTGTTTTCTAAAATCTTATGGAAGAATATGAGTTATGGTTGAGTAATAAACAACTTTTGTGAAGTAGTTTCCATGGAAACCCTAACTAGGGACCATTAAATTTTGGGTTGCAATAAGAGTAAAAAAGGTTCAGCTAGACTTAAGATATGAATAAATTCGATAAAAATCAATTTTCGGACCTGGGGGTAAAATGATCATTTTGCAAAAGTCTAGGGCAAAATGGTCATTTTGCCCAATTTTAAATTGTTGAGTACCTAGATTAATAAAATGACTAAATTCGTGAATTTTTATCATTATAGATCAAGAATTACAAAATCCGGGCCTAGACCGGGGAAAAGCAAAGCAAGTGGACTAAGCTGAACTAGTCGTCTACATTTTGTAATCTGAGGTAAGTTGTATGTAAATAATACAACTACATTGTATTATATGTGTTTGAATTGATATAGCATAAATTTATTGATCGAGGGAATGAGAATGCTTGATGATAATTGAGATAATAGAACTCTCGGTTGAACCTTAGGAACAAATCGGATATTCATGCCATGACATTTGAGTCATTTGTGCGCTAGTGTAAGACATGGCTGGGACATGCATCGGCCACATTATGAGAGCCAATGTAAGACCATGTCTGGGATATGGCATCGACATTGAGACGAGAGCTAGTGTAAGACATGTCTGGAACATGCATCGTCTACAAGATGTGTCAGTGTAAGACCATGTCTGAGACATGACACCTGTACGAATATGTGAGAGTCAGTGTAAGACCATGTCTGGGACATGGCATCAGCATCATACCCTATGTTTGAGGCTTAATGAATATCCGATAGCACTCCGAATAGTTCAACAGTGAGAATTTCAGTTTAAGTTAAAAGAGAAAAGTATAACTATGTTGTGAGTGGTACATGTACCTATTTGAAATGTATGTTATGTGAGCTTGATATATGCTACGTGAATTGTATTGGATGGTGACGAGTAAGTTGTACTTACGTCCATTTATGGTTTTTATGAATAAGCTATGAAAGGTTATGTGCATATATTTCTATGAAGATTAGTTGATGATTATTTTTCGGGTTGTTATAGTTACAAAAGGATGTCAAGTTCCAATGGATAGAGAAGTGCCAACAGAGTTTTGAGAAATTAAAGGCTTTGTTGACCGAGGCTCCAATTTTAGGGCAACCGGAGCTGGGAAAAGAGTTTGTGGTGTATAGTGATGCATCCTTGAATGGGTTAGGGTGTATGCTCATGCAAGAAGGCAAGGTTATAGCCTATGGCTCGAGACAACTAAAGCCATACGAGAGAAATTACCCGACCCACAATTTGGAGCTAGCAGCTGTAGTGTTCGCATTAAAGATCTAGAAACACCATTTGTATGGTGAGAGATGTCGGGTATTCACCGACCATAAAAGTCTAAAGTATTTGATAACTCAGAAGGAGTTGAACTTACAACAACAGCGATGGTTAGAGTTGATAAAAGACTACGAGTTGATAATAGACTACCATCCTGGAAAGGCGAATGTAGTCGCAGACGTACTGAGTAGGAAATCATTGTTCGCTTTGAGGGCTATGAATACTCAATTAACAATGATTGATGATGGTTCAATTTTAGCCGAGATGAGAGCTAGACCTACATTCCTTCAAGAGATTTGTGAGGCTCAGAAAGGTGATAAGGACTTGAAAGCTAAGATGGCTCAGTGTAAAGCGGGAAATGAATCAGAATTTTGAATTGGTACCGACGGTTGTATGATATACCGAGATAGAATTTGTGTGCCCAAGGATAATGAGCTCATTCAGAAGATTTTTTGAGAGGCACATAGTGGATGCTTGTCTATCCATCTGGATAGTGTGAAAATGTACAATGACTTGAAGAAAATGTACTGGTGGTCAGGGATGAAAAGAGACATTTTTGAGTTTGTTTCTAAGTGTCTAATTTGTCAGCAAGTGAAATCTGAACACCAAGTACCTTTGGGTTTACTTCAACCTATCATGGTCCCCAAGTGGAAGTGTGATCGGAATACTATGGACTTTGTGACGGGTTTGTCGGTAACCCCGAGGAAGAAAGATGCCGTGTGGGTTGTGGTTGATCGACTGATGAAGTCAGCTCACTTTATCCCAATACATACAGACTTCTCACTCGATAAGATAGTCAACTTGTACATTTCCGAAATTGTGAGACTTCATGGAGTGCCCTTGTCGATTATTTCAGATAGAGACCCGAGGTTTACCTCGAAGTTTTGGAAGAAGTTACAAGAGGTTTTGGGAGCAAAGTTGAACTTTAGCACAGCTTTCCACCCGTAAATCGATAGTCAGTCGAAAAGAGTAATTTAGATATTAGAGGACATGTTACAGTGTTGTGTTATCGAGTTTCAAGGCAATTGGGAAAGGTATTTACCACTGGACGAATTCGCCTACAACAACAGTTATCAGTCAAGTCTGAAAATGGCACCTTATGAGTCTTTGTACGGGGGTAAGTGTCAAATGCCTTTATATTGGACCGAGCTGAGAGAAAACTAGATTCACAGGGTCGACTTAGTCAAATAGAATAAAGAAAAGGTTAAAGTGATTCGTGACTGTATAATGGTTAAATCGGATAGACAGAAATCCTACGCGAATTTGAAATGGAAATAGATCGAGTTTCAAGTCAGTGATAAGGTGTTTTTGAAAGTATCCCCGTAGAAGAAAGTCCTTAGATTCGGTAGAAAAGGCAAGCTGAGTCCGCGATTTATTGGACCTTATGAGGTGACCGAAAGAATTGGGCTAGTAGCATACCGATTAGCCTTACCTCATGAATTAGATAAAATTCATGATGTATTCCATATATCGATGTTGCGCCGCTACCGATCTAACCCCTCACATGTGATTTTACCGGAAGAAATTGAAATAAGCCCGGATATGACCTATGGTGAAGAACAGATTAAGATTTTGGATTGAGAGGTCAAGAAGTTGAAGAATAAAAGTGTAGCACTCCTAAAGGTTTTGTGGCATAGACATGGAGTCGAGGAAGCCACATGGGAACCTGAAGAGACTATGAGAGATCAATACCCAAACATATTCACTGGTAAGATTTTTGGGGACAAAAATTCCTAACGGAAAGAATTGTAACAGCTCGATTTTGGGCCTAGTCGAAACGGTGGTTTTGAGACCACCAATCTAAAGTTGGATAAAGTATTTTATTTTATTTTTTATATATAACATGTTTATATTAGGGCATGAAAAATTTGGTAAAGTAATTTTAGTGTTTGTGAGCTTAATTGCGAAAAGGTCTAAATCGCATAAAGTGCAAAAGTTTTAATTTGATAGCTAAGGGTGTTAAATTTCCATGTATCATAAATTGGGAGTCTTTAAATGGAAAATAGACCCTTGGATGAGTGATGGCCAACCATAGGAGACAAAAGATAGAGAAAGTCAAGATTAGGTAGAAATTTGGTAATTTATTTGACCAAAATGAAATAAAATAAAGAGAAAAAGATATCATCTTTTTCTCACCCTCTTCACCATCGAAAGTATCAAAAAAATAGGGGTTTGGGATATTAAAAAATTGCAGCCACTCTTTACCTTCACAAGCAAGTGATTTTGATAGTTTTTCTTGATGATTTTTGTATTTTTGGATCCCTTGTAGCATGAGCTTTCAAATGAGGGGATTATTTTGCAAAATGGTTGAAAGTCTAGGGTTTTTCCATGAGAGTTTTCATGATGTTTTCTGAAATCTTATGGAAGAATATGAGTTATGGTTGAGTAATAAACAATTTTTGTGAAGTAGTTTTCATGGAAACCCTAACTAGGGACCATTTTGCATAAGTTGAAAATTAGATGATAAATGTGTGTAATAATGGAAATTTTTGGTTGCAATAAGAGTAAAAAGGGTTCGGATAGGCTTAAGATATGAAGAAATTCGATAAAAATCGATTTTCGGACCTAGAGGTAAAATGATCATTTTGCAAAATTCTAGGGCAAAATGGTCACTTTGCCCAATTTTAAATTGTTGAGTACCTAGATTAATAAAATGACTAAATTCGTGAATTTTTATCATTATAGATCAAGAATTACAAAATCCGGGCCTAGATCGGGGAAAAGCAAAGCAAGTGGACTAAGTCAAACTAGTCGTCTACATTTTGTAATCCGGGGTAAGTTGTATGTAAATAATACAACTACATTGTATTATATGTGTTTGAATTGATATAGCATAAATTTCTTGATCGAGGGAATGAGAATGCTTGATGATAATTGAGATAATAGAACTCCCGATTGAACCTTAGGAACAAATCAGATATTCATGCCATGACATTTGGGTCATTTGTGCGCTAGTGTAAGACATGTCTGGGACATGCACCGGCCACATTATGAGAGCCAGTGTAAGACTATGTCTGGGACATGGTATCGGCATTGAGACGAGAGCTAGTGTATGACATGTCTGGGACATGCATCGGCCTCGAGATGTAAGCCAATGTAAGACATGTTTGGGACATGCATCAGCTAGTCAGTGTAAAACCATGTCTGGGACGACGCACTGGCAAGAATATGTGAGAGTCAGTGTAAGACCATGTCTGGAACATGGCATCGACTTGATGTGTGAGCCAGTGTAAGACCATGTCTGGGACATGGCATCGGCATCATACCCTATGTTTGAGGCTTAATGAATATCCGATAACACACCGAATGGTTCAACAATGAGAATTTCAGTTTAAGTTAAAAGAGAAAAGTATAACCATGTTGTGAGTGGTACATGTACCTTTTTGAAATGTATGTTATGTGAGCTTGATATATGCTACGTGAATTGTATTGGATAGTGACGAGTAAGTTGTACTTACGTCCATTTATGGTTTTCATGAATAAGCTATAACAGGTTATGTGCATATCGTTCTATGAAAATTAGTTGATGATTATTTTCATGCAACTTACTAAGCTTTATGCTTACCCTATTTCCCTTTCATTTCTTATAGTGCCGCCAAACTAGGTCGAGGATCATTGCCTACGCTGGAGAAGTCAGTCTCACTATCATCCCAAGCACTTGATATAGTTAGATCTTTTATTTTGATTATGGCATGTATAGGACCCTAACTTTTGAGTTTTGTGTCATTGTTAATTGGCCAAATGTGTTGGCTTACTTTAGCATTTGATTCATTTTGTATAAGGCCATGGAAAATGGAAAATGTTGAAAGTTGTTTTATGAATACAAGAAGTTCTTTCATGAATGAGTAATTTGTTGGTCACTTAAGTATATATGAAATGTGTAAAAGCCTTAGCTATGGTTGCTTGGTTGAGAAATTTTATTAAGTCAGACTTTGGCATGTTATAATGTGTTTCAGTGTGGCAAAGAGCTTGGTAGATAGCCTTATATTGTCCACACAGGTAGACACACGGGGGTGAGTCTAGGCTGTGCGTGACACACGGGTAGCCCCATTGGCGTGTTGTCTGGCTACGTGTCCCCTGCATGTAAAAATTGCAAGTCAGTATGCATGGTAGTAAACACACGGGCAGAGACACAACTGTTTGTCTCAGCCGTGTGGAGGACACGGCCTCTGGCCACGAGCATGTGCCTTGGCCGTGTGCCCCTAATTGGGTACTGACGTCAAAAACAGAATGTCAAGGTTTTTAGACACGGACGTGTCATGGCCGTGTGAGGGACACGGGCCATAAACATAGGCATGTGTCAGGCCATGTGAAAACCCCTGTAGGTTCGAATTAAGAATTTAACTCACAAGGGGGCCTTTAGCACGGCTATATCATATTGGCCACACGAGCGTGCTGCCCTTCCACATAGGCGTTTGCCCAGTTTCAAGGGTCATTTTTATTAAGTTAGTTTAAGGACCCGAGTTGGTTTCGAATGGCTCTCTATGGACGTTTGAGGCCTCGTAGGCCCATATTAAGGAGTTTAAGAAAAGTTCAAAAAAGTTTTAAATTTGATCGAGTCTTGGTGACTCAGAAACGTATGAATGCATGTGTTCCGTCCCGACGTAGGGCACGGGTGTGGGTGTTACAACATGCCATATTTACAAATCCACAAGTTCAAAAGTACCAATCAAAAATTGGATAGTGTGATGTGCAACTCCGACTTGTCCAAAACGAGCAAGCTAACGAGCCACTATAAAACATAGAAAAAAGAAACAGAGTAAGTTTTACAGCTTAGTAAGCCCGTATAATTTAGAATTTAACTTGCTATTTATACATAATCAAAGCAATACAAAAATGCAACCAATTTCAATTAACCAACACCTAATCAAAAGTATTCATCACATGTTAGTTATTGTAAAAATACATGAAACCATCCATTAATACAATATTTTGCATCATTCTAAATTCATATATCATATATAACATTGGTAACATTAATAAACCGTAACTCATCCGTATAACATTATTTGTACCTGTTGGACCTATTAGAAATCCAAAGGATACTTGAGTAAACAATGTCAGCAATTCTTCATTTCATTACCATATATGCTCTTTCGAGCCATAATCGATAAGCTTCTCCTGAGCTGATGAACAGTAAGCTCTATTGAGCTAAAACGGTAAGCTCTATCGAGCTAAAAAGTAAGCTCATAGGAGCTGAATCGGTAAGCTCTAATGAGCTAAAACTAAGCTCCTTTGAGCTAATATATCGGTAAGCTCATACGAGCTGTGGTGAGTCCGCAACAAATGCAGAAACTCGACCAAAACGGTAATCTCAGTATCATGTCACTCGTATCCGATGAATTCATACGGCTCAAACAGGGCTCAGTAACATATACATTATATCAATAAAGCATTCATACTTCAAGTATTTCAATTATACATACTCATTTCAATAATTATAAGTATAGAAAAATTTGATTCTAATTATACGACCTTAGCTCGTATCCTAGGATAAAACTATCAGCTATTCGTCGATCTTTCTTTTTCCCCGATCTAAACTCGATCTTGGTTTATCTTGATCTATATTTTATCAAATTCAATATATTCAGCACTCAACCTATTCAATTTAGTCCATAATTCCTATTTTTCCAAATTTACACATTTGCCCCTATACTTTTAAATTTTTACAATTTAGTCCTTATCACATAAAATTACAAAATTGCACAATTAGGCCATAACCCATGATAGCTGAATTTAGTATATACCATTAGCAGCCCATATCTTTCATTATTTCACACTTTTAACCACATAATTTTACATTTTCTCAATTCAATCCCTATTTGACATTTTTGTCAAAAATCACTTTATAAAACTAGTTTAACTATCATCAAGCTTCCATAATCTATCATTAAACATCAAAGAACTCAAATATTCATCAATGGAACTTTGCAAAATCATGAACAAATTCAAAAATTAAGGTACGGGCTAGCTAGATTAAGCTACAACGAGCTCAAAAACGTAAAAATCATTAAAATGGATAAAAACCGTACCTTAATTGCTCACTATAGCTTGGCCGAATGAAGAAAACAAAAATGGAACTTTATTCACCCTAATTTCTATTGATGATGATGAATGGAGAAGGAAATTTTCTTTTGTTTTATTATAATTAACCTTAATTAACCATTTACCATTTTAACCTTAAAATTAAGTCAAAATTACACCAATTGCCATGCTATCATCCTCCACTAACCATAAATGGTCTATTTATCACTTAAGGACCTTTAATTTAATGTTATATAGCTATTTGACACTTTTAGCTAATAGAACACAAGTTTTACACTTTACGCGATTTAGTCCTTTTTACCGAATTAAGCATTTGAACAGTAAAATTTCTTAACGAAACTTTCACATAATTAATCTATCATGTTGTAGACCTTATTAAAATAATAAAATAAATATTTTAACTTTGAATTTGTGGTCTTGAAACCACTGTTTCGATTTAAGCTAAAAACGGGTTCTTACAACTCTCCCCCTTAGGGATTTTTGTCCCCAAAAATCTTACAGGCAAATAGGTTAGGGTACTGTTTTCGCATAGCTTCCTCAGGTTCCCACATAGCTTCCTCAATCTAGTGTTTATGCCAAAGAACTTTCACTAGAGCTATATGTTTATTTCTCAACTCTTTGATTTCATGGGCCAAAATCCTGATCGGTTCTTCACTATATGGCATATCGGGTTGAATTTCAACATCTAACGAAGAGACCACATGTGATGGATCGAATCTGTAATGACGTAGCATGGAAACAAGAAAGACATTATGTATCTTTTCAAGTTTAGACGGTAACGATAATTGATATGCTACAGGCCTTATTCTTTCAACGATCTCATACGACCCGATGAATCGCGGACTTAATTTTATTTTACGGCCGAATCGAAGAACCTTTTTCCATAGTGACACTTTTAGAAATACTCGGTCCCCGACTTGAAATCTCTATGTTTCAAATCTGCATAGGATTTCTATCGATCTGAAGGTGCTTTTAAACTTTTTCAAATCGTTTTCACTTTTTCTTCAGTTTCTCTGATCAATTCAACCCCGTGAATCTTTTTCTCACTCAATTCAGTCCAGTATAGCAAAGTTCGACATTTGTGACCATACAAGCTTCGTACGGTGCCATCTTTATACTCATTTGAAAACTGTTGTTGTATGCGAATTCAATCAACGGTAAGTATTTTTCCTAACTACCCTCAAAATCTAAAATACAACATCTCAACATGTCTTCGAGAATCTGAATAACTATCTAGGTTTGACCGTCAGTCTGAGGATGAAAAGCAGTACTGAAATTCAACTTTATTCCTAAAGCCTCTTGCAGTTTCTTCCAAAATCATGACGTAAATCTCGGATCTCTATCAGAAATAATAGATAGTGGCACTCCGTGCAATCGAACAATTTTAGAAATGTACAATTCTGCTAATTTATCAAGTGAGTAATCTGTACGTACCGGTATGAAATAAGCAGATTTTTTTAGCCGATCAACGACAACCCAGATAACATCTTTCTTTTTCGAAGTTTGAGGCAATCCCAACACAAAATCCATTGAAACTCTATCCCATTTCCACTCAGAAATCATTATAGGCTGTAGTAAACCTGATGGCACTTGATGTTCAGCTTTTACTTGCTGACAAATCAGACATTTCGATACAAATTCTGATATATCACTTTTCATATCCAACCACCAATATAAATGTTTCAAATCGTTATACATCTTGGTACTACCCGGATGAACAGAAAAACAACCATTGTGTGCTTCATGCAGAATTTTCTGAATAAACTTTATATTTTTTGGCACACAAATTCTATTTTGGAACATTAAACAGTCAACAGTTCCAATATGAAATTCTGAATCAGAAATAGACTCACATTAAATTTGTTTCGCTTGCAATTCGCGGTCCACTTTCTGAGCTTCACAGATTTGTTGAAGAAATAATGATTTAGCTTTTCATTCGGCTAAAATAAACCCATCATCACAAATCATCAACTGGGTGTTCATTTCTCGTAATGCAAACAAAGATTTTTGACTCAAGGCATCGGCAACAACATTAGCTTTTCCAGGATGATAATCAATCACAAAGTCATAATCTTTCAATAAATAAAGCCATCTTCGTTGTCGTAAATTCAAATCTTTCTGTGTCATCAGATATTTCAAGCTCTTGTGATCCGTATAAATGTGGCATTTCTCACCGTATAAGTAGTGTCACCAAACCTTCAATGAAAATACAATTGCTGCCAGCTCTAAATCATGCGTCGGATAGTTCTTTTTGTGCGGTTTCAACTGTCAAGAAGCATAAGCTATAACCTTCCCTTCTTGCATTAGAACACATCCCAAACCATTTAATGATGCATTGCTATAAATCACATATTCTTTTCCCGATTTTGGTTGAGCCAAAACTGGTGCTTCTGTTAATAGTGCTTTCAACTGTTCGAAACTCTGTTGACACTTTTCTAACCATTCAAACTTCACATCTTTTTGTAACAGTCGTGTCATCGATGTCCCAATCATTGAGAATCATTTCACAAATCTTCGGTAATAGCCCACTAAGCCCAGAAAACTACAAAATTCAGATGAATTTCTCAGAGGTTTCCAATTAACAATAGCAAAAATCTTACTCGGATCAACTCTAATACCGTCGGCTGAAACAATATACCCCAAAAATCCAACCTTTTTGAGCTAGAACTCACATTTACTGAACTTTGAAAATAACTGCTTCTCACGTAGAGTTTGTAACACAACTCTCAAATGCTCGGTATGCTCAGATTCATTTCGTGAATAGATCAAAATATCATCAATAAATACAACAACAAATCTATCTAAATACAGTCTGAATATTCAATTCATCAAGTCCATAAAAATGGCAGGAGCATTAGTTAGACCGAAAGGCATAACAAGAAATTCATAATGTTCATACCTTGTTCTGAACGCAGTTTTCAGCACATTTGACTCTTTGACTCACAACTGATAGTAACTTGATCACAAATCAATCTTTTAAAATACTGTAGCCCCTTTCAACTGATCAAATAAGTCATCAATCTGCGATAGAGGGTATTTGTTCTTTATAGTCACTTTATTCAACTGTCTATAGTCGATACACATTCTCATCATGCCATCTTTCTTTTTTACAAACAAAACCGGTGCAACCCTGGGAGAATAACTCGGTTGTACAAAACCTCTATCTGTCAATTCTTGTAACTGAGCTTTCAACTCTTTTAATTTTGTTGGAGCCATTCTGTATAGAGTGATCGATATCAGTGTTGTTCCGGGCAATAATTCAATTCCAAATTCAACTCCTCTGATCAGAGGTAAACCCAGTAATTCCTCTGGAAATACATCCGAAAACTCACAAACAATAGGTGCAGATTCAATCTTCAATTCAGACACCTTTGTATCTAATATGTATACAAAATATGCATCATAGCCCTTTTTCAAATATTTTTGAGCTAACATAGACGATATCACAGTAGGTAATTCATTCGAATTATCAAACTTAATCCGAATAATCTCATCATTTTGACATTTCAACTCAATATTTTTTCATCTACAATTTAAAACTGCATCATGCATAGTCAGCCAATCCATACCCAGAATCACATCAAACTCGTCGAATGGTAGAAGCATTAAGTCAGCCCGAAAATAGTAACCTCGAATCATCAAAGGACAATTCTTACAAATTTTATCAACTAAAATAGATTTGCCTAAGGGGTTCGATACTTTAATTACAAACTCAGTAGACTCGACATGTAAACTCTTTTTAAATACTAAATGCATACATATATATGAATGAGTTGATCCAGGATCTATCAACATAACTATATCAGTATCAAAAAGAGAAAAAGTACTGGTAATAACGTCTGGCAATGATACCTCCTCTCGTGCATGAATAGCATAAGCTCTAGCAGGTGCTCGTGCCTCAATTCTCACAATCGAATCTCTCATATCTCCTCTGTTACCATTTCTATTTCTAGTATTTCAAGGCATCTCCCCCTATTAGTCGTGTTACTTACTTTCACTGGTTGTTCTCTTTCAGCTGTAAACTTTTCTGGATAGTCACGGAGGAAATGACCAAAAGATCTATATTTAAAGCAAACTCCGCTCACTAATCTGCATTCGCCGTAATGTCACTTATTGCAATGTTTACATTCAAATCCAGCATTTCTAACGCTTACCACACTAGCAATGGATGTCGCTTGAGGTTTAGAACTTAATTGTTTTGCATCTCTATCTCTAATCAAAATTCTCGCAGAAGCCTTAGAATGAAGATGATAGTCTTTAAATTTCTTTGATGCTGACTAATATGATTTGCCCGCAAATCTCTTTCTAGAATCTCTAGCCTCAGAATCATCTTTTCTTTTCTCTTTGCAAAGCTCTTCGGCTTTACAAGCTTGGTCAAACAAAACAACAAACTCTTTCAACTCTAGAATCCCAACAAACACTCTGATTTCTTCATTCAATCTATCCTTGAATCTTTTATAGATTATAGCTTCAGATTAAATGCATTCACGAACATATTTGCCGAGTAATACAAACTCTCTTTCATATTCAGTAACTGACATACGACCCTGCTTCAATTCAATGGATTCTTTTCTTTTCTGATCAATGAATCTTTGGTTAATGTATTTCTTTCTAAAATTAACTTGAAAGAAACCCCATGTGACTCTTTCTTGCAGAATTATAGAAATCAAAGTATTCCACCACTGATACACAGTGTCTCTCAATAGGGATACAACACATTTTAAACATTCTTCCTGTGTGCAAGATAATTTGTTGAATACCCAGATTGTGTTCTCAAGCCAAAACTTGGCTCTCTCAGGATCATCACTAACAGTGGCTCTGAATTCCTCAGCTCCGTGTTTTCGTATCTTATCAACAGATGGTTTATTAAATCACAGAGGATCAATACCTTGAGGAACTACAGGGATAGGTTGGGGAACAGGTGGGGGTGGAGGTTGCGGAACAGCCAGATCCGTACGAATGTACTGTATGAACCACTCATTCAATATCTAAAAAAAGGTTTCTTTAGCCTCACTCACGTGACTACTAGACACGGGTCTAGATTTAGTAGGCGCAGTCATTTGAGCAAGAGCTGGCGCGTTACTTTCTACGCTACAGCTCGTTCGAGATCTATTACTATATAAAAACATATTTGAAAATGTCAAGAGTCATCACACTATCACAATTTTATATATAGCATGTATAGCTAGACTCACATACACTACGTTAGTCCTAGAATCGACTAAACTGTAGCTCTGCTACCAACAAATGTAACTCCCCTAACCCGTAACTGTCGTCGGAATAGGTTAAGAGGAATTACCGGACTTGTAATTCAATTCAAAACAATCATTTATCAATATAGTCACATTTCAGTACATATCATTCATTCACATTCAATATATATTTAAATCAAGCATACCTAAATCATGCATTCGAGACTAAATCGGTAACATATAAAAATTTTAGAAACTTAGAAAATTTTTATCATTTCAAGGGTCACACATTCGGGACTAAATCGGTAACATATAAAAATTTTAGAAACTTAGAAAATTTTCATCATTTCAAGGGTCACACACCCGTGTGAACAGGTCGTGTGCCTTATACGGCTAATAGACAGGCCCGTGTCTTAGACCGTGTGAAAACTGGGCATACATACTGACTTGTGTCACACGGCGAAGGACACACCTGTGTTCCAGGCCGTGTGAAAACTGGAGAGGATACTCACTTGGGTTACACGGCCAACCATACACCCGTGTGCCCTTCGAAATGGCCACACACACCCGTGTATCAGGCCGTGTCAAAACTGTAGGGTATACTGACTTAATTCGAAAGGATACCCTATGGGACGCATGGCCATGTAGCATGACCGTTTGTCAGACACAGCTGAGACACACGCTTGTGTCTCTGCCCGTGTGGACAAAAATAGGCTATTTGCAAAGCCATTTTTCCACCCTATAACACAAGAATTTACAATCATAATTGACCACATTTATGCAACCCAATTGACAACCAAAATAACCATTTCAATACACAATATTTGTTGTATCAAAACATCACAAGTTCATACCCAAATACCTATCCATCATCATGCATAATCCATTCATTTAACAACTACATATCAATTCTTTACTTGCACAATTTCATTCCATCACTACCTTGGCAAAACATACCATAATTGAACAATTAATTCAACCAAAATAAGCCAAATCACATGGCTTAACTTATATACAAAAAAACATACCAAAGTCAAGATATCAAGTAACAAAACTATTATCCTTTAAACTAGCCTATACATGCCATAATTACAAATCCACAGATTCAAAAGTACCAATCGAAAATTGGATAGTGTGATGTGCAAATCTGACTTGTCCAAAATGAGTGAGCTAACGAGCCTCTATAAAACATAGAAAACAAAAACAAAGTAAGGTTTACAGCTTAGTAAGCCTATATAATTCAAAATTTAACTTACCATTTATATATAATCAAAGCAATACAAAAATGCAACCAATTTCAATTAACCAACACTTAATCACAAGTATTCATCACATGTTAGTTATTATAAAAATACATGAAACCATCCATTAATACAATACTTTGCATCATTCTAAATTCATATATAATATATAGCATTGGTAACATTCATAAACCGTAACTCATCCGTGTAACATTATTTGTACCTGTTGAACCTATTAGAAATCCAAAGGATACTCGAGTGAACAATGTCAGTAATCCGTCAATTCATTATCATATATGCTCTTTCAAGCCATAATCGGTAAGCTTCTCCTGAGCTGATGAACAGTAAGCTCTATTGAGCTGAAACGGTAAGCTCTATTAAGCTGAAACGGTAAGCTCTATTAAGCTGAAACGGTAAGTTCTATCGAGCTAAACAGTAAGCTCATACGAGCTGAAACGGTAAGCTCTAATGAGCTAAAAATAGTAAGTTCTTTCGAGTTGATATATCGGTAAGCTCATACGAGCTGTGGTGAGTCCGCAACAAATGCAGGAGCTCGACCAAAACGGTAATCTCAGTATCATGTCACTCGTATCCAATGTTCATACGGTTCAAACTAGGGGTGAGCATTCGATCGAATCGAATCGAATCGAATCAAAAATTTTCGAGTTAATCGAGTTTTCGAATCTTATTTTATCATCCTAACTTTATTTGAAATTTTCTCGAATCGAGTCGAGTGAGATGGAATTCGAATCGAATCGAATCGAATATATTTGTTCGAGTTAAATTTTATAAAATAATTTTGGGTCCTTGTAACCACTGTCACCCATCGTAATAAAATTTTTCCACCTTAATCAAAATTTTTATTAACTTTCATCACCTCATAATTTATTTATTAATCTTTTATATGTGGGTTAGCTTCTTTGTTTGCTTAGTTGTTTCAATTATCTTCAAATTCTTGTCACTATGTATTTTGGAATTAAAAAATATATTAAATGTAAAAATGTGATTTTTTAATAAAAGTTATTTTAAAGATAAAATGTGAAATTGATACCAATATAAAATTTTAACATGAATATTTAATGGCATAATTAATAATTCAATTTTAATATAAATATTCAATACGACTAAACAATTCAATCATATAAATAATATAAAATGTGAATTTTAATTTAATAATATAAATAATAGATATAAATAAAATTATTACTATTTATGTTTAGTGATTTTTTTTGGATAATTTTTATTTTTATTTGAGAGTGAAAGGTGAGAAGTAAAAGTATAAAAGTTTGAGGGGAAGTAAATAGGGGGAGTAAAATTTTGGAGGGAAAATATTAAAAAAAATTGGGGGGTGGATTTGGGGTAGATGGGAGGTGGGAGGTGGGATAGGAAGGACGTAAAAATTTTAGGGCGAAAGTGGGAGGGAGTAAAAATTTTAAGGGAAAATAAAAAGTTTTGAGGGTTTTTGGGAGTAAAATTTTGAAAAAAAGTAAATAGGAGAGTAAAATTTTGGTGGGAAATGGATTTTGGGTAGATTGGGGGGTTGGGATGGAAGGGGAGTAAAAGCTTTGGGGGAAAGTGGGAAGGAGTAAAAGTTTTGAGGGAAAAGTAAAAAGGTTTGGGAGTTTGGGGTAAAAATGTAAAATATTATAGTCAGATATTCGAATTATTCGAATTATTCGAGTTATTCGAATTTGAAAACTCAACTCGATTCGAACTCGAAATTCGAAAAAAAATTCGAGTTGACTCGAATAACTCGATTCGTTTAACTCGAAATTCAAATTTTTTTTTTATTTTTTCGAGTCGAATCGAGTTTTGCTCACCCTTAGTTCAAACAGGGCTCAGTAACATATACATTATATCAATAAAGCATTCATGCTTCAAGTATTTCAATTATACATATTCATTTCAATAATTATAAGTATAGAAAAGTTCGATTCTAATTATACGAACTTACCTCGTATCCTTGGATAAAACTATCGGCTATTCGTCGATCTTTCCTTTTCCCTAATCTAAACTCTATCTCGGCTTATCTTGATCTATATTTTATCAAATTTAATATATTCAGCATTCAATCTATTCAATTTAGTCTATAATTCCTATTTTGGAAAATTTACACATTTGCCCCTATACTTTTAATTTTTTACAATTTAGTCCTTATCACATAAAATTGCAAAATTGCACAATTAGTCCAAACCCATGATATCCGAATTTATTATATACCATTAATAGCCCATATCTTTTATTATTTCATAATTTTAACCACATAATTGTACACTTTTTCAATTCAATCCCTATTTGACATTTTTGTCAAAAATCACTTTACAAAACTAGTTTTAACTATCATCAAGCTTCCATAATCTATCATTAAACATCAAAGAACTCAAATATTCATCAATGCAACTTTGCAAAATCATAAACAAAATTAAAAAAAATTAAGGTACGGGCTAGCTAGATTAAGCTGCAACGAGCTCAAAAACGTAGAAATCATTAAAAACGGATCAAAAACCATATCTTAGTTGCTCACTATAGCTTGGCCGAATGAAGGAAAAAAATGGTGTTTTATTCACCCTAATTTCTGTTGATGATGATGAATGGAGAAGGAAATTTTGTTTTGTTTTATTATAATTAACCTTAATTAACCATTTACCATTTTAACCGTAAAATTAATTCAAAATTACACCAACTGCCAAGCTATCATCCTCCACTAACCATAAATGGTCTATTTATCACTTAAGGACCTTTACTTTAATGTTCTATAGCTATTTGACACTTTTAGCTAATAGAACACAAGTTTTACGCTTTACGCGATTTAGTCTTTTTTACCGAATTAAGCATTTAAACAGTAAAAGTTCTTAACGAAACTTTCACATAATTAATCTATCATGCTTTAGACCTTATTAAAATAATAAAATAAATATTTTGACATCAGATTTGTGGTCCCGAAACCACTATTCTGATTTGACCTAGAAACAGGATGTTACACTAACAACACTCATGAAAAGAAGACACAGACATATGGTCATAATAGTGTCCTTGGATACTATGCATTAACTGATGTTGAAATTATTGTGTGAGATATGTTCGATAAATCAAATGGAATAGTTGGTTCAAAGCTTAGCCTACCATGCAATTTCGATTAACTTTAATATGTTTTCACTAATTGAAGGTTCAATCGTAAGACACCTTCATTTATGCAAATTGATTTCCAAGAATGTAAAAATCTAAAATATTTTGAAAATGGAGGAAGATTGTTGGAACATTTTCAAATATTTATAGTGTTCTAATAAATGAATGGGTGTAATTAATCAAAAGATAAATCTTTTGGTCATTGGTCGAAAGCTATATCATTTGATTTTTGAAAAATAATTATAACTATTCAAACAGTGTTACTTGAATAGTTATGAAATTAGATGAATAATATTTTTTTTTATTCAAAAAGACACCTATTGAAAGATGTCTTTATGAAGAGACATGAAAATTCCTATAAATAGGAATGAGATTTCACTTGGAAATCACACCAACAAATTTTAAAATTCTTTCTTTCCTTCCTTTATTTCCTAACATTATTAGATTATTCTATAAAGTATTACTACAGAAATCCTTTGTAAAAATTAAGTTTCTTGTTAAACATTGCTCAGTGCTTAGTGGACTATTCTCGTCAGTGCAAAACGCAAATAGTCATCGGCTTTATTGTATCATCGAGGTTAATTTGGTTGAAACTCTTATGTAAATCAAAGATAAGTGGGGGCGAATATAACCTTAAAGATAGTGGTTTGATACATGCCTTGGAGCCTTGACCTATTTCTTATTTTTCTGTTCGAATTCTGTTTGTGTGTTCAAGATTTTTACTCACCGGAGTTTTGTACTAACATCGAAGTATTGAAGAAGTATTAAAGAAGTGATTGATCAGTTAGGTCGTGTTGTAGGCAGCTTGCGTACAACTTATTGTATCGTTCCCAGTAGTCATAAAGTGATCCAGTCTCCTTTTATCGTATTCCGACAATATCTTTCCTTAATTTGGTTGCCTGAGCTACTGGAAAGAACCTGTCAAGAAACAAGTGAGATATATTAGACCATATATTAACTGATCGTAGAGGTAAATAAAACAGTCACTCTCTAGCAGAGTCGACTAACGAGAAAGGAAAAACTTGAAGTTTAATTTGATCTTTGGTTACTCCTTGAGGTTTCATGCTTAAGCAAACCATTTGGAACTCCTTAAGATGAATGTGAGGATTCTCATTTTGCAAATCGCAGAAAGTGGGTAATAGATGAATTAAGCTTGATTTTAACTCAACTGATTGTTACTGAATTTAGCTTTAGCCGATTCTCGGACTAAATCGAGCTCGAAATTGAGTCTAGAGTTACATGCCATAATTAAGTCAAAATTGAGTCGAGATTTGGATACTGATATATTTGTTTGTTTCTGTTTTGTAGTTAAAGATGTCAGATGAATATATTGCTGATACTGATCAAGAAATGTATACTGGAGACGATGAATCATATGAAATGGATGAAACTGAGTCAATAAAACCGAGTATAAATTCAATAAGAAATCAACCACCTAATGTCAAAAGAGGTAATGCTAGAGAAAGAGATGATTCTCAATTACTTATGGTTATAGCTGATGCTGTCCAACGAGTAGCAGGAACTGTATCTACTACGACATTTGCTCCTCCTACCCGATAAGCCCCAATTAAAGAACTGCGTAAGTATGGTGCCACTAAATTTCTGGGTTTAAAGGAAGCAGATTCTTCTACTGTTGAAAACTGGATTGAAGCTACAAAAAGAATTTTACAGCAACTTGAATGTACTCCTCGGGAAAGTTTATTGTGTGTTGTTTCTTTATTTCAAGGAGAAGCCTATGTTTGGTGGGAATCGGTAACTCAACATGTACCGATAGAACAGGTAAATTGGGAATTCTTTTAAAGAGAATTTCAGAAAAAGTATGTAGGTGAAGTATACATTGATGACAGAAAACAAGAGTTCTTGATGTTAAAACAAGGTGAGATGTCAGTAGTTGACTATGAACGGGAATTCTCACGACTCAGTAGATATGCAGCTAAATTTGTACCAACCAAAGCTGATAGTTGCAAGCGATTTTTACAGGGTTTACGTGATGAGTTACAAGAGCAACTGGTATATCATAGAATTACAGAATTTGTAGATTTGGTTGAGAGAGCAAAAATGGTTGAATAAGTATTGGGTTTAGATAAAAAGCCTAAAAATACTCGTCCGTTTAGGAAACGTTCTGGAGCCACTAGTTCGAACCTGTAACTTAAAGGATCAAAAGAATTCTGCGGCAGTTGGAGATCAAGTTTTAAATCAGACAGAGGTGATAGAACTCGTGAAATACAGTTGACAATCTCTACGGGCAGTGTACAAGGTCTATTTCGGGATACTAAAATTCTGACTTGTGAACACTGTAGAAAAAAAAAAAGTAGATGTGAATGCTGGAAATTGACTCAAGGTTGTTTCCATTGTGGATTTACAGATTATTTTATTAGAAATTGTCCAAAAAATAAGAATTTTACACCAGTTACTTCACAGAGATCTGTACCTATTTTTAGAGGTCGTGGATCAGGTCGAAGTGGTTCAATTTCTAGGGGTGGTGCTAGAAGAGGAAATGATGTTGCTACTCAATAGTCAGAAGTCAAAGTACCAGCTCGAGCATATGTTGTACAGACTCGTAAAGAGGGTGATGCAAATGATGTGGTGACAGGTAAATTTTTATTGCATTCAAAACCTATTTACACTTTAATATATCCGAGATCTTTACATTCATATGTTAATACAAAACTGGTTGAGTCGAGAAATTTAAAATCTGAGATGTCTAGAGTATTAATAGCAATGTCTAGTCCATTGGGGCAAACTGTGTTAGTGGATCAGGTGTGTATAAGGTGTCCGTTAATGATATAAAACATAATTTTCCCTGTTGATTTGTTCATAATGCCATTTGGCAATTTTGATATAATATTGGGAATGGATTGGCTTTCAGAACACGGGGTGATTTTAGATTGTTGTAAAAAGAAGTTTACTGTTCAGAGTGAAAATAGGGATAAGATTGAGGTGAATGGTATTTGAACCAATAGGTTAACTTATATTATTTCAGCGATTCAAGCAAATAAACTTCTTTATCAGGGTTGTACAGCTTTTCTGGCTTATGTTATTAATTCAGATTCTATTGAAAGTCAATGTAGTAAGATTCAGACTGTTTGTGAATTTTTTTGATGTATTCCCTGAAGAGTTACCGGGATTACCACCAGATCGAGAGGTTGAATTTGCGATTGAAGTATATCCTGGTACAGATCTGATGTCAATACCCCCATATCACATATCACCTACAGAGTTGAAAGAATTAAAGGTGCAACTATAGGACTTATTGGACCATGGTTTTATTCGTCCTAGTACTTCACCTTGGGGATCTCCAGTACTTTTTGTTAAAATGAAAGATGGTTTGATGCGACTCTGTATTGATTTTCGGCAATTGAATAACGTGACAATTAAAAATCGATACTCGTTACCTCGTATTGATGATTTATTTGATAAGTTAAAAAGAGCTTCTGTCTTTTCAAAGATTGATTTGAGATCAGGTTATTATCAGCGAAAGGTAAAAGAAAGTGATGTACCGAAGACAGCATTTCATACACGGTATGGACATTATGAATTTTTGATAATGCCTTTTGGATTGACTAATGCTCTAATTGCTTTTATGGATCTTATAGAATCGTATTTTTTAACCGTATTTGGATCAGTTTGTAGTAGTTTTCATTGATGATATTTTGGTTTATTCAAAGTCTGAATCCAAAAATGAGCACCATCTCAGAATTGTTCTACAAATATTATGAGAGAAACAATTATACGGGAAGCTTAGCAAATGTGAATTCTGGTTATCAGATGTTATTTTCTTGGGACATGTTCTATCAGTAGATGGAATTAGAGTTGATCCGAAAAAGATCGAAGCAATTTTTCAGTGGAAACCACTAAGAAATGTAACAGAGGTTCATAGTTTCCTCGGATTAGCTGGTTACTACTGAAGATTTGTAAATGGATTTTCAAAGATAGCTTTGCCGATAACAAAGTTGTTGCAAAAGAATGTTCAGTTTATCTGGGATGATCAATGTCAGGAAAGCTTTAAGAAATTGAAACAAATGTTGACTGAAGCGTCGGTTTTGACTTTTCCAGAGTCGGGAAAAGATTTTGTTATTTATAGTGATACTTTTTTGAATGGTTTCGGGTGTGTTTTGATGCAAGACGAAAAGGTGATAGCTTATGCATCTCGTCAATTGAAACCGCATGAACATAATTACCCAACGCAAGATTTAGAACTAGCTACAGTGATTTTTGCAATAAAGATCTGGAGACATTACTTGTACGGTGAGAAATGCTATATTTATACTGATCATAAAAGTCTCAAGTATCTTTTATCTCAAAAAGAGTTAAATTTGAGACAACGTCGGTGGATAGAGCTTCTGAAAGATTATGATTGTGTTATTGACCATCACCCGGGAAAGGTAAATATGGTAGCTAATGCATTGAGTAGAAAGGCAGCAATCGAATTACGAGCAATGTTTGCACAACTCAGTATCAATGATGATGGAAACTTATTAGCTAAATGGAGAATTAAACTAATGATGTTTGACCGAGTCAAGTTAGCACAGTTAGAAAATTACAAGATGATGAAGAAAAGAGAAACTGCTCAGAATGGCATATTAAAGAATTTCAGCATTGATGATCATGGTTGTTTGAGATTTCATAATCGGATTTGTATACCAGATGTTTCAGAATTGAAAAAGTTGATACTTCGTGAAGCACATGACAGTCCTTTTGCGTTACATCCGGAAGGAACGAAAATGTATCATAATCTAAGAGAATCTTATTGGTGGCCAGGTATGAAAAGAGATATAGTTGAATATGTGGCTAAATGTTTAACTTGTCAAAGAGTAAAGACAGAGCATTAGGTTCCTACTGGATTACTTCAGCCTATTAACATCCTTGAATGGAAATGGGACTGTATCACGATGGATTTTGTAACGGGGTTAGCATTGTCAGCAAGTAAGAAAAATGCTATTTGGGTGATTGTTGATCGCCTTACAAAATCAGCTCATTTTATAGTGGTTAGAACTGATTGATCACTTCAAAAACTTGCTGAAGTTTACATTCGGGAAATTGTGAGATTGCATGGTATTTCTGTATCGATAATTTATGATCGGGATTCGCGATTCACATCAATATTTTGGAGGCAATTGTATGAATTACTTGGCACTTGACTCAACTTTAGTACAGCCTTCCATACGCAGACTGATGGGCAATCTGAGTTAGTTATTCAGATTTTGGAAGATATACTTCGAGGTTGTGTCATTGATTTTGAATCAGTTGGGAACATTATTTACTATTGGCTGAATTTGTATATCATAATAGTTTCCAATCAAGTATTCAAATGGCTCCATATGAAGCTTTATATGGTCGAAGATGTTGATCACCTGTGTGTTGGTCGGAATTGAATGAAAGAAAGATGATTGGGCCAGAGTTAATCCAAGAAACAGAAGATACTGTTAAAAAGATTCAAGATAAACTAAAGGCAGCTTTTGATAGACAGAAATCATATGCAAACTTGAAACGTCGAGACACTGAGTATTCTGTTGGTGATAAGGTATTTCTTAACGTTTCGCCTTGGAAGAAAATTTTGAGATTTGGTTGAAAAGGAAAGTTGAATCCCCGTTTCATCGGTCCATATGAAATCACAGAAAGAGTTGGACTAGTAACATACCATTTAGCTTTGCCTCTGGAATTGCAAAAAATTCATGATATTTTTCATGTTTCAATGCTCATAAGATATAGATCAGATCCCTCACCTGTTATTTCGACAGAGAATATAGAAATCTGACCTGATTTATCATATGAAGAAGATTAGGTTGAAATTTTAGCACAAGAAATTAAAGAGTTACATAATAAACGGGTTCCATTAGTAAAAGTATTATGAAAAAGTCATAGTATTGAGGAAGCAACTTAGGAACCGGAAGAAATTATGAGATTTCAATACCCCCACCTCTTTTCAGGTAAATTTCGAGGACAAAATTTATTAAGGGGGGAGAATTGTAATGACTCAAAATTTACGGGTATCGAAAAAGTGCATTTTCGGGTCTCTGTTTTCAAAAAACGGATTCGTAAATATTTTTAAAAAATATTTACGAAATTAGTTGTGTGGTTAATTAGGTTTTAGTTAGGTGAATTAACTTAAATTAAGGTTAATTATGTATAAGGATTAAATTCAATAAAGAGTAAAAGTTGAATTATAGATTAGAAGAAAAGTGAAAGGACTAAATAAGTAATTAAGCCATAAGTGACAAGTGTGTGGTATTGGTGAATAACATGTGGTAAAATAAAATACATATTAGTAATAATTATATATTTACTTATTATTTAAGTAAATGTTATTTTATTATTATATTATTATTATAATATATAACAGAAAACAAAATAAATAAATAAAGAAACTAAAGATAGAAACAAAGAACAGAGAAAGAAACAAAACAGGGGAAAAAGAAAAGAAAAAAGGGAATTTAGGGTTTTAAGGTTCTAAGGTTTAATTGGTAAGTCAATTTAGCCATTTTTCTTGTAATTTTGATGTTTTTGGAATCCTAGAACTAAATACTACTTGATTTATGTTAAAATTTTAGAAGTTATTAGATTTGTAGATGATGTTCATGTTGAATAAATTGAAGTATTAGGGGTTAAATTGATACAATTTAGAATTGAGAAAAGGATTAAATTGAAAAATAAATCATAAGTTTTGTGTAATAGGGACTAAATTGAAAGAATTTTGAAATTAGGGTTTTATAGTGAAATTAGAGAATTAAAAATTGGTTTTAAGAGGACATTGGGAGAAAATATAGAACTAATTGAGAAGAAATTAAGCTAGTTTTGGTTTAGGAATTAAATTGGAACTTAAGCAAAAGTTGAATAAAATTGAAATATTCAATGTAAAATTTTGTTGTATTGATGATTTTCAATTGTATTAATTTCGTAGCTAACATTGTACCGAAAACCTCGACTAAGAACGGAAAAGAGAAAGTCAACAAAGAGTGACTCGAAAATTACGGTTTGTATTTCTATAATTCGAACTTAATATATAAATTGTTGAATTTATTATCTAATATGTATGGTAAGTAGATTGAGGTAAGTATTGATATCATGGTATTGAAATGAATTGAATTGAATTTGAATATTTGAATTGAAATGTATATATTGGTTGGAAATTGAAAAGTAGATTGAAACCTTATTAACTGTATCGGGCTGAGTCAGATGTAGTTGGCATGCCATAGGATTAGAAGTGTTCAGGGATACTTCGACCACGAGTCGATGAGACACTGGTTGTCAATTTATTACTTCAAATTATCCAATGAGGCACTAGGTGCCATACTGGTGTGTTTTGGTTGGATCCGTACATCTGCCAAAGTTCGAGTCCTGTTAATAAGGGTAAATAAATGAATTGACAACACGAATAGTATTGGATGATTTTGAACATGAAATGGATTGGGATATTGAATTGAGTTATGAAATTGAAATGTTTGAACCAATGGGTTCATGAAAGTGAGATAATATGTGTATCCTATTGAGAAAAGCTATTTGAATAGCAATTATGAAATTGAAATAGTAAAAAAAAATGAGAATTGAAAGTGTTTTGAATGATTGTTTATTAATTTGATTATTAGTTTGAATGATTTTTATTATGTGTGTTTATATATAAAAATATTATAAATTCTTATTTAATAAGTATTCAGATTATAGAAATACCACTGAGTGTATACTCAGCGTATGGTTTGTTTCCGTGCGCAGGTTAGGTTAAAGTCCGAACGTTGAATCAGCATCCAATACCGATCTTGAACTCATTGTGGTGAAATACATTTCTTTTTGGTAAATGTCATGTACCTAGGATGTCATATGTGTGTCATTTTGGAAAATGATTGTAAATAATGTTAAAGAATGACATTAATTCCTTATATACATAAATACAAAATATGTGTTATGTTGAAGTTATAAATGGCTTATTTTAGTTAAAGTATGAATGAAGTTAATATATGCAAATTTAGGTTGATATTTGGCTTTAAATTTAGTTTGGCTTGAATGAAGTTAAATAAATTGAGTTGGTTAGTATTTGTATAGTATCTATGCTGGTATATTAATTAAGTCAATAGATTGATTATTTTGTCATGTTTTAGATATATTTGAATATGTTTTGGATTGGTTCAAAGGTTGGTAAATTAGTTGCTTGTTGTTCAAGATTTGCAGGGTTGGTAAACTTGTTGTATAAGGCTCATAAAGGGGAGATATGATTGAAGTATGATATTTATGTGTGAATAATTATATGATATTCGTATTTGATCCGAAATGTCCGATAATGCTCCGTAATCCTATTCCAACAATGGATAAGGGTTAAGGGTCGAATGGTTTGATTTGTCATTTCTTCTGGTTCACTGAGTGTGTCATTAATTTCTTCTGTGAAAGACAGTGTTTCGTATTCAAATTTTTTCACTTGTGGTTGTTTTTCACGTCGAATAGCTTCTCTTTATAGCGATTGAGCTAACTTCTCAATTTCTAGTTCAAACTTTAAGGTCCCCAGTTCTGACCTGGTCATAAATAAAAGAAACAAAAATTAAAATTATTTTCCAATTCCCTTGCAACAACGCCAAATTTTAATGGCTATCGAGGCCACTAAATATAAATTTCCTACGCTCTAACTAAATTAAACTAAACAGTAGTATAGATAAATGTAATCACAGGGACTGAGATTCTTAATATCGTTTTTTTTTTGCGTGACCAAATTCTAAAGTCCTGGCAGCTGTTTTGCCCACGACTTGTAACTTGCTGTGCTGAAAATAAAATGAATGGGGGTTTTAGTTGATTAGATTTAAAAATATAGAAATAAATAGAACAAAATAACAGTTGAATAATAAATGTAAAATGAAATGAAATAATTGAAATTAAATTAGATAATCAAATATGCAAACTTTTAGCCTTAATCTCGGTATATTCCAGACTCGAATCGATCCTTGAAAGTAATTTTTTCCTTCCAAATGGTAAGCTGGTTATAGCGATTAATGACGCCTTAACCACCAACTCTTCCTTGGGTAGTTGATTCCGAGACGCCCTACAAACCAACCCTTATTGACTATCTAACCGAGTAACACGCGTCCGTAATTTAAGATCTTGGTAGCCTTGTGATCTACAAGAGCCCAACTCAAATTAACGACCTCAAACGCATGGGTCATTTAAATCTAATTATTATCTACTTTGACGAAATCCAATTGGCCTTTTCCCACCTGGACACACCAATTTGTTCTCGGAAACCCGAATGCAGCAAACGATCAACTTCTTTTACAAATTGTACGCCAAACAACTCCAACCCAATGAATGCTTTTTGAGTTGAAATTAAATTAACTTTGAGGTACGATTGTAACTAGCCCATATTCTGGAAAGATAATGAATACCGTGTTGTAAGTTTTTAGCGAGGGTTTATTTCTCACGATTCCCACGCGAAATGTTAACTTGCCTAAAGTTAAACAGAGATTAGTTGAGCATGAAATTAATCATACTTTATTGGATTATAAGAGTGAATTTTAATGAAAGATGATGGGTGAAGGAGGGAGGAAACTAAAAGGGCAATTGCACTAAAATATAAAAAGAGAAAAGAAATGACAAAATGTCCAAATGTTACTGACACAAGAATGTGTTAATTGCCTTTTTAAATTCAAGTGTTTTCTAATGCCACAATTACAAGCTTTTATATACTCCTTTCAAAGAACCAATTTCATATGATTTATGTCTAGAATCATGCTTAACAACCAACCACTAAATCATATTTTTCTAAAAACAGAATTTGTCAAAGTCAAAAGTCTGATATTTTTATCAATCCAAAATTAATTTTGCAATTTTCAATTCAACCCCCAACTTACTTATTATTCTAATTTAACTCAACACTAAATTAAAAAATATTTAAAAAGTCATAATTCGATAAAAAAATTAATTTTGAAAAATATAAATTAAAAGTTAAAAAAATTTAAAGTTTAAAATTCAGAAGAATTCATGTAATTGAATTTTTGTAATTTTTCAACTCTCTCTCCCCCAAACACTAATTTTCTCATTCACATTCTTCCATTTTTGAGTTTTGGAGGATAGAAAATACTCTCAAACACTAAGTTTCGTTTTAGAAGACAGATGTTATTTTCATTTTCTTGGAAAATAAAAAATATGGAGAAACAAAAACGTGTTTGGTTAAAATGATTTTTGAAAAATAAAAATATGTGAAAATTAAAAAGTAAAAAAAATTATTTTCATTACTTTACTAAAAATGTTTTGTAAAACTAAAAATGATAAAAAAATAGTTTTTAAAATGTTTTATAAAACTCATATAAACGTAAAAATATTTTTCATTAATTTTCAAATATCAATTATGGTACATTGATTTGAATTCATATAAATGTTTTTATTATTGAAAAAAAATGTTCTTATTCATCAAACTAAAGGTGTCTATGGGTCGGGCCATAACAAAATTTTAGGCCCATTTGATATGTTCGGGCCCAAATAAAAAAATGGGCTTAAAATTTTGCCCAAGCTCAGATTGGATCAAAATGATAAAACCTGGGCCTAGCCTCACTCGCCCGTATTAAAATTTTTTATATAAAAATAAGAAATATAATCATCAAAATAACTAAAAATATTTAAATAAATGTTTCCCAACAAATTGAAAATAAATTTAAAGAAAATCTTTTATACTTAAATAATACTAAGATAGGTGCAACTAGACCTGCTCATGGGTCGGGCTACCCAGCTCGGCCTAAAGGCCCGCCCGAAATGTGGGAGGGTTTGGGCAAACATATAGGCCCAAAAAATAGGCTTGGACAAAAAAATAAGGCCCGTTTAAAAAACGGGTCAGGCATCGGGTAAGGTATTTTTGGCCCGGCTCGAATTCACTAAATGATAAAAAAAATCTGCGTTTTTGTTTTTTGTTTTTAAATGTTATTTTCTTGTTGTTTTCTCCCTGTTTTGCTACCATATTACTTTTATGTTGCTACTATTTTGTTGTTATTGTTTGGATATTGTATAAAACTTATTTTATTATTAATTTTGTTATTATTTTAAAGGCATTTGTTAATTTTATTATTATTTTAGAGGTATTTGCTTGTTAAGTTACATCTATCTTAGTGCTATTTAAGTCTACATATTTTTTAAAATATATTTTCAATTTGTTGGAAAATATTTATTTTTATTTTTTTAGTATTTTTGATGTATTATATATATTTAAAAATTATATAAAATGATATAAAAAAATTAATACGGGCGGGCCGGGCTGGGTTCGGGTTTTAGCATTTTTATTTGGGTCGGGCTTGGTAACAATTTTAGGCTCATTTTTTGGGCCTAGCCCGGCCCGAGCCCAATGAATGAGCCTAAATTTTTAGTTGAGCCTAACCTGAACCTGGCCCGGCCTATGAGCACCTCTAGGTGCAACTTAATAAGCAAATACCTCTAAAATAATAGTAAAATTAACAATAAAATAAAAAATAGACAATATCCAAACAATAACAACAAAATAGTAGCAACATAATTGTGAAATGACAACAAAACAGTGAAAAAATAGCAGCAAAACAATAACAAAACAATAGAATTTTTTTTTCGTTTTGCAAAATTCAGGCCAATCCCAAGGCTAAAAAAAACTTACCCGAGGCCCAACATGTTTTCTAAACGGGCCTTATTCTTTTCCCAAGCCTTTTTCGGGATTTTATTTTTACTAAAACACTTTCATTTTTCGAACGGACCCATGAACAGGTCTACACCAAACTTGTTTTTTAATTTTCAAAAAATAAAATTTAAAAATTATTTTTGAAATTAAGAATGTACATATTTCAAAAGCTAAAGGGAGTCTAAATTGTTTGAGAATCATAATCATCAGCCAACATTTCTTTTCCATATTTTTCCATTTCTCTTTTTATCTATTTCTCCATAGAAAAGGAAAAAGAATAAAAATGTTTACTTTAACTGCTACATAAATATTAAATGGTTTCTCTTAGTAGAAAAATAGATTTTGGGAAATCTTTTCTTTAGCAAAATTTTTCATTTCATAGTGTGTTTCAATAAAAAGGAAAAAAAAAAGAATATGGGAAGGGAAAGTCCCAAATTCCAGCCATAATGAGAGCAATAACAATGAAGCCATATGTTTTTGAATGTCCACACTCTAATTACGTGTTTGATAAAATTTTAGAAATTACAAGCCTTGTAACATTCTATTAAAAAATTGATCAAAATTATATACATTAAATATATAAAATTAACTTGCTATAAGTTACCTTATCCCACTAACCTTAATTTAGAATTAAAAAGTCAACCTTAAATCTATCAAATAATTTATCTATATAAATATTAATAAGATAATAAATTATATTTTATATATTTAATGTATATAATTTTGATCAATTTATCTATATAAATAATTTAACTATGATTATATTTACCTTCACTTTCCATGGCTTTAAATACTCCAAAAGAGCAAAATCCTCTGTTTACTTTGGCTCTGAAAAAAAGTTTGATGTCGTGGAGAAACGATAATAGCTACAAGCAAAATAAAGGAAAGGAATGTTTATCTGCAGCTGACGGAAATCAACAAAGCTAAAAAGCACAGAGAAGAAAGGAGCAGAGATGGGAGGAGTAACGTCTTCAATGGCGGCAAAGTTTGCTTTTTTCCCACCAAACCCACCTTCCTACAAGGTTGTAACTGATGATTTAACTGGTCTTTTGCTTCTAACTCCTTTTCCTCATAGAGAAAACGTTGAGGTTCTTAAGCTTCCAACTCGGCGTGGCACCGAGATTGTAGCTATTTACATCAGGCATCCTATGGCTACTTCGACTTTGCTCTACTCTCATGGTAACGCTACCGATCTGGGTCAGATGTATGAGCTTTTCATCGAATTGAGCATCCACTTGAGGGTCAATCTAATGGGGTATACTCTGTTTCCAGCTGTTTTTTTCCCTTTTTTGCTGATTCTTCTCGTGTAAAAACCTTGCAACTCTTGTTTCTTATTTGGTGTGTGGTGTGTACTGATTTTTCTCAAGTGTGAGACCTTTTGTTGTTTCCTTGATGTTTTTTATGGTTCTTGGCACCTGGGTTTCTATTTAGTTCTTGAATTCATTGAATCGACTGGAAATGGAGATTTCTATGTGAAAGGAGCTTTGAGTGGGTGAAATTTGATGGAAAATTTAGATATGTTTGGTGGTATGCAAACTTTATTGGCTATTTGGTTCCTTTAACAGTGTGATTTAATTTGGAAAGGAGCTGAACGATCTTCTTCTGGGAGATGATGTTGCTAGATATTAAACATGGAATTCAGTTTATGGGTTTGCATTGCTTTTATGTTAGCTTAGATGAAATCAGACGGATTATAGCTTATCTTGCTGTTAATCTTGTTCGTCTTGATACTTTATAGTTAATTACCATTACATTGCCACTATGTTACCACGATTATGATCAAATTTTTCTATGTTTCTTTCAAGGACTGTATACCAATACCATATCTGAATATGTGTTGAATACATTTACTTTTGTAAAAAAGTAAAGAATCTGGATAACCAAGAATTGCTAGTTTAACCTGGTAAATTGGTCTTCATTGGCTAGCAATTAAGGTTTCATCATTTTCATTTAGCCTAGTGGATATTCTACTGTCTGATGCAAGAAGCTATCACCATGCCAAAGGGAGAAATGATGGATTTGTTTGTTCATGCCTCTAGGAATTATGATTGATGTTTTGGAATGACTTTTTTGTGCATGTTTCTTATCCGTTGAAGAAACTTCAGTTTAGCAACTCCTTAAAGAAACTAATGTTGTATAGGTTTCTAATAGATTTTCTGTGATATTCTGCAGCTATGACTATTCTGGATACGGGCAATCTTCTGGAAAGGTATATAAAATAAACATATTGTTTTGAAAGGAAAGGAAAATTAAAGTTATCTCTCTGTAAAAGATATGGTTATTATCTCTAAGGTGATAGGATTATATAAAGCTCTTTCTTACTTTTATCTTTTTACAGCCAAGTGAGCAGAGCACATACGCAGATATTGAAGCTGCATATAAATGTCTTGAAGAGAGCTATGGTACAAAACAGGAAGATATCATCCTCTATGGTCAATCTGTTGGTAGTGGCCCCACTTTAGATCTAGCAGCTCGACTGCCTCGGTTAAGAGCTGTTGTTTTGCACAGTCCCATACTTTCTGGTTTAAGAGTAATGTATCCTGTAAAGCGTACATATTGGTTTGACATTTATAAGGTAACAGAAAGCTGTATAAGTTTGCTTCTCCAGATTATTCTGCTAATAAGGATTTATTTATGTGAATATTGCAAAAAATAATGTGTTCTTTTTTGGGCTGTTTGTTTGCAGAATATTGATAAAATTCCACTTGTCAATTGTCCGGTTCTTATCATTCATGTAAGTATCTGTAATCCTGACAGTCTATAAGACTTCATATATTATAAATTTCATAAGCCTACCACATGCAGACATATCTCTTTATGTTTGAGCCATTATGTTATTTATATTGTTCTTATCTTTTTTACATTGAATTCTTCATAATTATAATGGAACTTAAAGAATTCTCATTTTTCTTTTCTTTCTTCAAAGTTCAAAATTACTTTTGAACTTTTTTAGGTTGAAACTTGAAAGGATACCCCCATTATCGAAAGATGACATACTAAAGCAACACTCAACATTTTCTTCATATGATATCTTGAATTTTAATTTTTTCCCCTACATTTTCCTTTGATATGTTTGTTGTAATAACTTATCTGTTCTTACCCAAAGTTCCCTGGATCCACTTTCATTGGATGATGAATTGATGATCAGAGCTTTCGGCCTGCAGTCTTGAATGAAAATATGGGGGGGGGGGGGGTGCTATCAATGAATTTTGTAGGCCTTTCTACAGTTTTGATTAACATAAAGTCATATCTTATCATTGATTTTGTCATGTTTAGTGCTACGGTGTTTCTCTTGAAGGTCCAGTTCTTTCAGTCAAGTCCGACAAAATATAGATCTGCATTGAACTTTGGCCCATGCAGTGTCTCAAGTACAAACAAAAAGATAGCTGTCTTGGCAGTGGGTAAATAATTGCTAGTTTTGGAGGATTGGCATTCCAGACAAAGTAAATTAATTGGAGTCCATAGAATTAAGAGTTCTTGCAACTTAAACACCCTTTCATCTTCTCTACTGAGGTGTAAATTAAGAAGTAAGAGGATCATGATTGAACCATCGTTTTCTTTATGATTTACTATCATTTTGTTATTAGTTTATTCTTCAGATAGTCAACAAATAACTATGGGAAACGATGGAGATTCCACACCCTTGTTTTGCGACCTAGAAAGAATTAAAAATATCAATCTCTGTTAATTTACTTTTATGAGGACAAATAAATTGGCTACTGTTAGAACAGATTATCCATATCTAGGGAGGATTGTTGAGCTGTATCTTGAAGTTAAAAGGCTGATCTGTATGGACCCATTGATGGCTAACCCAGATTACTATGCCTGAATTTTGGTTTGGAAACCTTGCCTTAAGTTGACATTGTTGAAAATTTTCTGCATCTCTGCCATATATGGATAATTCCATTAGGTAGCGCGCTGAAATTTAATTTTCTTGGCTCCTTTTGCTTAATCAGAAGTAAATCTTCTGTAGGTTGTATTTAAGGTTAGTTATCCTCATCCTTATATTCAATTTAATGCATGATTCCGGATTATGATCAAAATTTTCAATTTGTTGGCTTCCTTATACTTTCGTAGTGCATAAAAATATTTGATCTATTTTACTCAATCTCCAGAGTAAGTCCAATACGAGTACGTGTGCTATATGGCTTTTCCATATATAGAGAGAGAGACATTCTCATACCTGTGTCAGGATAGTTTATAAGATTTGACTGTCAAGGTTTCCTTTGTATTTGTCTTCATTTATTGAGCTAGTAAATGACTACCACATAGAATATTGTTTGCAAACTACTCATAGAAGGTGAAAATGATTTCATAGGCCACCAGTTATAGCTTTTGAGACCAATCTGTTTATATCAATGTGCAGGGAACTTCGGATGAAGTTGTTGATTGCTCCCATGGAAAGCAACTCTGGGAACTATGCAAAGAGAAGTATGAACCTCTATGGCTTAAAGGAGGGAACCACTGTGATTTAGAGCAGTACCCTGAGTATATAAGACATCTCAAGAAGTTCATATCAACTGTTGAGAAATCTCCTTCCCAAAGGTACAGTTCTAGGAGAAGCACAGACCAATTTGAGCAGTCTCGGAAAAGTACTGATGCATTTGAGGTTTCAAGGAAGAGTACTGATCGAAGGGAGAAACCAAGGAAGAGCACTGACAGGCCTGAGAAGTTGAAAAACCAGTCTAATAATTTGGATAAGCTAGAAAAGCTAAGAATCTCTTTCGATCAATTGGAAAAGTCTCGAAGAAGTGTGGATTGCCATGAGAAGTCCCGGAAAAACGTTGACCATCAGTTGGAAAGAGCTCGGAAAAGTGTTGATCTGTTGGATAGAATACGAACAGGGTGATGATACTACTTCCGTGTAAAGAAAAAAAAAAACTCCATGCAAGTGTTTGACATTTCATGTTGTGATGAACTAAATCTGGCTTTGTTCTTTATTAATTCTTATGGCGTCTGAGGCTTTGTATTTGGTTTTCCCAACATCTTTCGAGTATACTATGGCATGAAATATGAGTTTGGTGTTTTGCTTGACCTGTTTTTTGGCCGTTGAGATCTCTCTTGCAAACATAAGCTAGTTTTCCTTGAGCTAAAAAAATTGGGAATCAAATTGGTAAAAGCTTTGGTTTTTAGATTCAACAGTAAGCTGATTATTATGCAGGCTACATGGCATTAATCATCTTAAGAGAACAACCAGCAGCAAAAACCAGATTTGCAACCCTTCGCAAGTGTCAAAAGTCTTTTAGAGTTAACCCAAAAGCTTCCTACCATCCTAAACTGTAGCACTCAAACCCATTTTACTTGAAGTGATCTTCTTAGTTACCGAAGCTTTTGATCTTCTCAGTTATGCTTACTGACTGAAGAGCAGATGAAGGAAGCTACTTGAGGTAGATTTTAGTCTTATCCATGGCAATGTACAGAGTCCTCAGACAGGCAATCTTGGTTTCTTCTCACTATATATAACTATGGCTGATGGTGGAAGACAACCACTACAGATCTTGTGCACTGTTGCAAACAGAGGAAACAACTCTAACAATCCCCGGTGCCTTAAAACTTCATAGACCTCTCGTGCCGTTGGTACCCCCTAAACATAAGAATATAAGTTTGGAATCAACAAACTTAGTATACACTTCTAGTACTGCTAGAGAACTTTAACATTTTGTGCCTATTGAATTTTATTTTTCCATTATTTTCAGGACGGGAGTTATTTGTTTAAGGTTTACCTGTAATTTCTGGCCCTGCAGCATCTCAGCCTCAAGCTCATCAAATTATCTGTGGATAAGAAACAGTAGTGTCACAATTTGCCTTATATCTGGGTTAAGCTTGTGCATCAAATGTTTTAAGGCTAACCTTTTTCCTCCATTCTTAGCAAATGCCTCGGCAACTTTTCTGTTTCTTCCCCCAACTGCAGCAAAGGACAGTTTTGGACTTGAGTATCAAAGTGGATTAATTTTTTGAATAGAAGGTATGAAGATATCTGTTTCCTTACAGCGTGTTGTGATAACATCAGCAACTCCACAGCTTTCAAAGAAGGTATCATCCTTAACGGATGAAAATAACAGCTTGCAGAACTCTCTCATCTCTCTCAGACCAAATCTTATAATCGCAGCCTAATAATATGCATAACAATGAGAAACTAGACAGCGTGGAAATTGGTAAGAAGTGAACATCCTGCTCTTAATACAAGCATTCAAAGATCTAAATCAACTAAAAACTATGACAAATTACAATAGAACTGGATATTAACTACCTGCATTGTCAAGGTCTGGATCTGCAATGACATTTTTACCCAGCTTAATACCAGGGAGATATTTAACATTCTCCTATAAAACAATAACAAATCCAATTACAAGTTGAGAAATTTACGGTCACATAAACGGCAAATGAATGGCATCAATGGCTCACATTAGTGCGGTTAATGGCATCTGTGAGCTTCTCACCATTTTGCAATGTCTCCTCAAATACCTACATCTTTACTTCATCTGAATTTTCATTAGAAGAAACTCAAATGCAATTCCTAGTTATCCAATACTTGTACAACATAGCTTAGTAAAGTTTTCATCTTTCAACCATATGGATTTCACGATTTAACATCTTTGCTGATATTTTCTTAGTTTTTAATGCAAGAAACATATAGCATAGAAAAAAAAAAGCAACAAAAAGAAAACAAAGTGATAGGCAAAAACCATGAAAATAGCTGAGGTTGAGAGTGTTGAAAGCAACGAGTTTAGCAGCAACACTTCCCCAACTGCCACTGCCAATAACTGAAACCCTTGATTTAAACCCAATTCGATTATCATTAGCACCATTGTTTGCAGAGTTAGTGTGATGGGTGGTTGCAGTTTCACCCTCCAGTTCAAAGGCAGGAGTCATGGAAAGAAAGAAAAGATTGATGAGTGGCGATGAGCAAATGAAGGAGAGAAGTTAGAGAAGAGAGAGATTATAATTATTTAATGCAAGAGAATGTGCATTAGACAGACGCGTTTCCTTCCACGAGAAACTATGAAATTAATGACAGACACGATCCTATACTTTTTTTGGTTTCACCATCTCAAAACTCTACTACTTTGGAAAACGAAAATCCCTCAAAACTACCTCTTTTATTTATTGATGGAACCTTGCTTTGCTAAAGTCCAATATTTTTGTGATTTCTAGGCTATTTTACCAAATTCACTTGCAAAAATTTGATATTTACAAAAATATTTAGATTAAAAAATAATTATCAAAATGACTTGAAATGAACAATAGATGGGGTTTTAGACACCCAATGGCCGGCACCACCTAGTATTTTGGCCCCATGATTGCCTGATGATGGTGCCAGGCTTTAAAAAATTAATTTTTTTAACTTTAGGAACCTAATGACCAGCACCAGGGTATTCTTTTAAAAATCGTATTATACTGGTATACCAAAATACAAATATTTAAAAAAAAAATTGGTTCTAGCCTTCTAATGGCCGGCACCAGGCTAGTAAAAAACAATTTTCTTTTTTGGTTCTGGCCTTCTAATGGCCGGCACCAGACTAGTAAAAAAAAATTATTTTTTTGGTTCTAGCCTTCTAATGGTCGGCACCAGGGACTGTTTTCGTGTCCCAATACAAATTTTTTTACTTTTCTACACTGATGGCTGGCACCAGATCAGTACAAATTTTTTTTTTTTTTGGTTCTAGCCTTCTAATGGCCGGCACCAGACCAATAAAAAAAATTTGGTTCTGGTCTTCTAATGGCCGGCATCAAGGACTTTTTTCGTGTCCCAATGCAATTTTTTTTTTACTTTTCTACACTGATGGTCGGCACCAGACCAATAATTAAAAAAAAATTTTGGTTCTTGGCCTTCTAATGGCTAGCACCAGGGACTTTTTTCGTGTCCCAATGCATTTATTTTTACTTTTCTACACTGATGGTCGGCACCAGACCAGTAATTTTAAAAAAAATCTAATGGCCGGCACCAAGGACTTTTTTCGTGTCCCAATGCAATTTTTTTTTTACTTTTCTATACTGATGGTCGGCACCAGAGATGTAAAAAAAAAAGTAGTGCTGGTTATTATCAGATATATATAGGAATTTTATCTTCTATTTGAGTTTTTGTTTCCTTTTTCTGTGCTTTATTAGTTGAAAAGCGAGATTAATAATTTTAGTTTTTTCTTTGTCGAGAAAGAAGCAAATATTGTTTAAGATAAGTTCCCAAATTTTGTTTCTTTATTTTCATTTCGATAGAGAAATGATAAATACAACTGAAGAAGGCTGTGTATTTCAAAGTCGGAAAAAAATAGGAATGAGATTCAACAAGCATGTTTCGCTAGCGATTTTAAAATGAAAAATCAGTACAAAGATAGCAACCCGTTGCGGAAAGAAAATGTTGAGACTGTTTTACAAATTTCCTGTTTCAACAGATCCGCTAAAGTTCTCAGAAATGGAGCTTAAAGATGATAATGATCTAGAGACAATAATATCAATTTATTGCCCCCCTGAGATAGAAAATCTCAGCCCGGTTGAGTTGTTCGCGGAGATAGCTGAACCTGATCCCATTCAAGTTGTAATTCCAGCAAGCCAGCACTCTAGAATTGATTTTGATCTTAACGTCTCCTAGGAAGATCAGTCGGGTTTTGGACAGTCAATGCCAACTCCCGACAATCCAAACACCAATGAATGTATGTATAACATCCCAAACTCGCGTCCTAGTCTAGATATCCATCCAGAAGTGTTGGCCACCATAGAAGATGGTTATGAAGGGTCCGATAATGATGATCAGTCCCACTGTGATCCTAACGATGATTTCAGTGACCCCAATTTCGATGACATCCCTAAAGACATAGACGAGGAAGGGCCGGTGGAGGGTGAAAATGTAAACCCCCATTCGACTGGGAACACAGGCCTTGATATAGTTATAAGAAAAAATCTAGGGTCTTTCATGACCGACGTGGATCCTGATACAGCTCTTGCACACGAGTTCCCGAAATATACAAATATTGTGTCGGCTCACTTACTTGATGATGAATTTGGCGATGAAGAGTTGTTTGTAGGACAACAATTCGATAACAAAAAAGACTGTTTACATGCTATAAAACAACTTAGCTTGAAGTTAGGTGTGGATTATAAAGTAACGAAGTCGACGCAGTCTTTGTACGTAGAAGAATGTTGAAAAATGTCAAGTGGTTGTAAATGGCGTGTCTGAGCCGCATTAATGCAGTGGACACAGATGTGGATGATAAAGAAGCTAGAAGGTTCACACATATACACGTCCGCTCGTATATCGCAAGACCATGGAAAGTTAGATGAAAAAAACTATATGCAACTACATCATCCCTTTGGTGAAAGAGTTGCCCACCATTCAATTGTCAGTCCTTATTGCGGACATACAAGCTCGATTCAAGTATAAAGTGTCGTACCAAAAGGCATGGTGGGCAAAGCAAATGGCAATGTGAGGGTTGTATGGTAACTGGGATGCATCATACAACGAGCTTCAAGGGTGGATAGCCGGGATGCAGGAGTATGTGCCCAGGACAATGACTAATTTGCAAACACTGCCTTATAAAGGCCCGGACTGGGAGATACAATCGGGAAACGAGTTTTACACTGATTATTTTTTACGTTTGAGTCGTGTGTTAGGGTTTTCCCTCACTACAAGCCAATGGTGCAGGTGGACGGGACATGGTTGTATGACAAATACACGCAAATACTCATTCTTGCTGTTGCACAAGACGGTAACTGAAATGTACTTCCGATCGCTTTCACCATCGTGGAACGTGGGTGCTTCAAGTCTTGGGAATTTTTCCTCAGAAATCTACGGAGGCATGTTGTTAGAGAAGATAACATTTTCCTTATATTAGATAGATCAAAAGGATTATTTGCTGCGATAAGGCGATGGGGGGTTCCATGGAGGTCCGTTTATTGCATCCGGCACATAGCAGCAAACTTCCACAAAGATTATAGTAATAAAGATTGGAAAAAAGAACTCGTGAACATGGGTAAAAAAATTTTGTTTATATTTATTTCAAAAATTACTTTTCAAATTTTTTGTTGTTTTTAAAATGATGATTTCAAATTAAATATGCAGCTCATGAGTTAGAACCGCGAAGATTTAGGTAGAGGTTCGCGAAGCTTGAATCTCAGATGTCATCTTTACCAACAAATCCTCGGACATGGTTAGGTAGCATGGAGAACTGGCAATGGACTCAAAGTTACGATGAGGGGTTTCAGTATGGGCAGATGAAGACCAACCTGGTAGATGCGGTCAACTCTGTATTGAGGCGCACACGTCATCTCCAGATTTCTGCTATTTTCTCGGCAACATTCTATAAGTTGGCCACATTGATGCCTAGGATAGGGTTGAGATAAGCTAAGCAAAATCGAGACCGAGCACGTGTACGATGAGGTCGTCCAAAAGGCCATGGCGGTAAATAGTTGAATGGCACAAACAATGAATACAGAATTGTATTCGAGTGACTTGGAGACTTTCTGAGTTCAAGAGTACATCGGCTGCCGTTCGGGTCTTCCATCTAGGTCGTACGCAGTTGGTCTGCAAAATAGGCGATGCGAGTGCGAGATATTTCAGACTCTTCAATACCCGTGTGGGCATGTTCATGCAGCGTGTGCGAAAGCAAACTTAAATGTTGAACAATTCATAGACGAGATTTACACGTTGCAACGCACATTGTGTATATGGGGGAACAAATTTCCTGTAATGCCCGATGTCTCAAACTGGGAAGTTCCACCGCCTGCTTTCGAGATGGTGCCTGGCCGTAGTCTCCGTAGAAATCCTAAAGGTCAACTACAATCGACGAGAATTCGAAATGACATGGATGTCAGGGAGACGTGAACCCAAACTATGCACTATGTGTTAAATATTCGGACACAACCGATCAACAGGGCCACATCGTATCTATGTTTCCGATCAATCGTCTCGTAATGTCGGACTCCAAGATGACGAATGATATATTATTTATCGCATGTTCTTGTAAAAACATTGTAAATATATGAAAATGGTATGAGAAAAAAATGAAAATTACATGGAAAGATAGATAATTTAAATGAAATGAAAAAAATAAATCGAAATGAAAAAAATAATATAAATAAATTAAGGAAAATTTTAAATTTACAAGGAAAGGAAGATAAATTTAAAAGAACTGAGAAAAAAATTAAATTAAAATTGAAAGAAAGATAAATTTAAATGAAATAAGGAAAAAAATTAATTTAAAAGAAATGAGAAAAATTTTAAATTAAAATTGAAAGAAAGATAAATTTAAATGAAATGAGGAAAAAAATTAATTTAAAAGAAATGAGACAAAATTTAAATTAAAATTGAAAGAAAGATAAATTTAAATGAAATGAGAAAAAATTTTAATTTAAAAGAAATGAGAAAAAATTAAAATTGAAAGAAAGATAAATTTAAATGAAACAAGGAAAAAATTTAATTTAAATGAACTGAGAAAAAAATTAAATTTGCATAGAAAGATAGATAATTTAAATGACCCAAGAAAAAATTTAAATTAAAATTGAAACAAAGATAAATTTAAATGAAATGAGAAAAAAATTAATTTAAATGAAATGAGGAAAAAATTTAAATTTGCATGGAAAGATAGATAATTTAAATGAAATGAGAAAAAAATTAAATTTGCATGGAAAATAGATAATTTAAATGAAATGAGGAAAAAATTTTAATTTAAATAAAAAATAATAATAAATGAAATGAGAAAAAAATTAAATTGAAAAAATATATAATTTAAATGAAATGGAAATGAGAATGGAAATGAGAATGGAAATGAAATGAAATGGAAATGGAAATGAAATGAAATGAAATTTGAATGAAATGAAAAAAAAAGTGATGTGACTATTGCGGCAGGCCTAGGCCTGAGAAATGGCCTGGCAATGGCCGGCTGTAGCAGGGGTAAAAAAATTTCAAAATGACATTTATCAGGCCTAATAAATGGGGTGTCAGGCCTAAAAAACCCAAAATAAAAAAAAATGAAATGAGATATTTTTTTTTCAAATTTAAAATTTAAATTGATAAAAATAAAATATGAAAAAAATTTAAATGACCTTGATATTGAGACTACTTTTAATTAATATGAAATGACTTGAAAAGAAAAGTAATATGAACAAATAAATTATATTAGGAAAAGTAATAAATTTAAATGAAAAATTTAATGAAATGAAATGTTAAATGAAATATGAATATGAAATGTAATGTAATGTAATTTGTAATGAATATGAAATTAAATGAAATGTTAAATGAATATAAAATGAAATGATGATTATGAAATGGAATGAAATTTTAAAAAAAATTATAAATTTAAATGAAAAAAATACTGAAATGAAAATAAAAATTTTGAAATGAGAAAAAATTAAATTTAAATGGAAAGATAGATAATTTAAATGAAATGAAATGCAAATGACATTGGAATGAAATGAAAAAAAAAAAAAGGTGAAATGACCCTTCTTGTGCCAGGACTGTGTCAATGACACAAGGCCAATTTGGCCTTCAAATGGCCGGCCTTACATTCATCATCATTTTTTTTAATTTGTTTTTTTTAATTTTGCCCTTACTTCAGCCAAATGGTCTCCCACTAAAAATAGCCTACTCGGACGACCACCAAGCACCTCCAAACACCTCCGACAACTGTTGTTCACTGTCAACCGCCGATCACTCCATGGATCATAATCTTAATATTATTTTAAATGACAACAACCACATCGCAGCTAATATGCATAAGGTAAACGAGAAATAAAATGTCTTATTTAATCTTAAATATTCTTTTAAATTCTTTTTTAAACAAGAAATATAACATTATATATTTACTATAAACGCAGGAATTGTACCAAATTGTGAGATCCTGGTGGCATGATCCCGATTATTTTCTCGATCAAAGAGTTTTATCGTATTTGAATGTCACGGGTTTTGGGGTAGCCGCATACATTCAGATATCTGAGCTGCGGGCCGATTTAATATCGACCTTAGTTGAAAGATGGCGCCCGGAGACACATACGTTCTACCTCTCGTATGGGGAGGTAACTATTACACTACAAGACGTAGCAGTCCAACTAGGGCTGTCTATAAACGGAGAATCAATGACCGGGCTTGGAAGAGTGCCCGATCCGTGGGGCACTTGCAAGCGGTTACTTGGAAGGGTACCCTCTAATGACGAGGAAGGACGATTAACAAATATTAAATTTAATTGGTTAAAAGAAAACTTCCAGCATCTTCTAAGCCGTCCAACGCAAATGGATATTATCTACGCTGCAAAAGCATCATTCTTCAACTTATAGGTGGGATACTATTGCCGGACGCCAATCAAAATAAAGTCTCAGTAATGTATCTCCCCTTATTAAAGGATCTCGAGCTTACCGAAAGATTTTGTTAGGGCTCTGCAATGTTGACATGCTTATATCACGAGCTTTTTCGAGCGACAAAGCCATCTACGAAAACAATGGGCAGTTGCTGCCTTCTACTGCAGGCTTGGGCATTATATCGAATGTCATTTCTAGCATTAGTGAGCCACCAACCGTATGTGTGGCCACTCGTTAATAGGTAAATATATAGTTTAATTTTACCATCTATTTTTTAATTGTATAATATAGTATACTCATTTTTTGCATTGAAAAAATAATATGATAATTTATTCATTTTTTTAGATGGGCAACTGTACCGAGAATCGAGCGATCGTTCACCGTACATATGTACCGTATGATGATAGAGACTCATTTCGGGGATGGCGTAAAATACGATTCCGAATATTTCTCTTTTTAAATACAATAATTGCACAAGAAAAAATTAAATAATAACGTGTTGTTTATATTATGCAGTTTATATAAATGTCATATGTTGAGGAAGATATCGCGACGCTCATACTATCATGGGTTATCAAGTAGCAATAGCTGTTCTGTCAAATGTGCCGTTGATTCATTTCCATATGGTTGAGTGGCACGATGGAAGTCAGGTTTTGAGGCAGTTCGGTTGCGCACAACCTATCCCGAACCCTCCTGTCGACATAAAAGAAGTCCACGGAATAGACAAAAAGGGTCCAGGTCAAGACGTTTTAAATTGGGCACAAAAACATGAATCGTATATCTTTTTGTAGAATGATCGACATTCGAGGCGCCCTCCCTTGTATGTCTTAGAGGGAGGGTTCTCTTCTACGCCCAAGTACGCAACATAGTATATGGCACACGGAAAACCCTTTATATTCCAAGGTCATTACATGATGATCCAAAGAGACGCGCAACCGAAATTTTCCCAATAGCAACAAAGGAACGCACAACCGTGCTGTAACCGAGTTTCGCCATTCGAGAACATCGAGTTTGATACTGCCTCGAACCCCAATCTTGAGCCTAAATATAAAACATCCGGCTCATCATCACACCATCCGGAGCTCGAGCAACAAATTCTTCCATAGTTCGAAGATATTTTTGGTGACGACCTCGAGCCTCAACATTCGACACTATCTGAATCCTCCTCATACCACCTGGAGCTTGATCCCGAAGCACGTACACCCATCACTGAGGATATTTTTCCATCAGCACCTCCAGTCACGCAATACCCATTAACTCCGGATTATGCTTTATATGATTATTCTACTTTTCTAAGTATACCGGACGGGACACCAGAGGCCGGACCGAGCATTATCAAATGCCTCAGCAAGGTGAATGGCATCGCTGACGAAGGCATCCGAACCCTTACACGCGAGCGCCAGGGACGTCACCAAGATCACGACAATTTTAATTTTTATCTATAAATATTTACTTTATTTTATAATTATTCTGTTTTTAATATTAGTTTAATTTATCTAAAATAATTATTTGTTTTAATAAATGACTTCGAAATATTTAATTAAAAAATATAATTTGAATAAGTAATAGAAATTGACAAATTAAATTTACAGACACAATAAAATACAAACATTCTAAAATATTAATACAAAAATATATAAAATTCAAACAAAAATAATACACACTAAATTAAATTTAAACACCCAACAAACTACAAACATATGAGTAAAATTAATACACGAAAATTTTAAATTCAAACTACATATAATACGAACTAAATTAAATTTACAGATACAAAAAAATACAAACATTCTAAGAAATTAATACACGAAAATATAAAAAATGAATCATTAAATCCTAAACAACTACATTAAGTTTACATATATAAAAAAATATAAACATTCTAAAAAAATAATACAATTATTTTCAATAGTAGTTTCTTCACAATTAATTGTCTTCTGCTTGAATTAGGTCTACGTTGCATCAGTACAGGATAATTGGATAGTTGAAACAGTCAGCAAAATTAAAAAAAACAAAAACAAAAAACCATTTGTATAAACCAAGGGAAAATATAACTTCATAAAAGCTCCAGACCCTTTCTTCTTCCATTGTCCCCTGAGATACCTTTGCATGGAGACTCTACCAACCGGTTTCAACCAAAATCTAGTTGCGTAATAAATGCTATTGCACCATAGATAATGCCCATATGGGTTGGATATCTCGATTAGCCATCTACGGCGCAGAAAGTCATCCAACCCTTAATAGCATAACCTTTAGGGTAGACATGACAGTATATAATTCAACTCCGTTAAAACATAATAGTATATAATTCAACCCCGAAATTCGGTTGTACACTACGAAAAACTCCCATCTACAATCTACTACAAAAAACTCTCATATACAATCTACTACAAAAAAACTCATTTGATGATATACTACGCAAACACTCTCATTTTGATGTCTCTCTCAAAACAATATTTTCTTATCCATTTACACTATCAAAACCCAAATCACCCACTATATATATAAGGTTTGGCGCCGGCCAATACATACCCAGCACCGAAAAAAAAATTTCTCTCTAGTGCTGGCCATGCAACGAATTTTTTTGTTTTACTCTAGTGCCAAATTTTTTTTTTACTCTGGTACCAGCCATTGGAAGGCCAGCACAAAAAAATATATATATTTTTTAATTATTGGTCTAGTGTCGGCCATTAGTGTAGAAAAGTAAAAAAAAAATTGCATCAAGACACGAAAAAAGTCCCTGGTGCCGGCCATTAGAAAGCCAGAACCAAATTTTTTTTTCTGGTCTGGTACTGGCCATCAGTGTAGAAAAGTAAAAAAAAAATTTACATTGGGACGCGAAAAAAGTCCATGGTGCCAACCATTAGAAGGCCAGAACAAAAAAAATGATTTTTTTTACTAGTCCCTGGTGCCGGCCATTAGAAGGCTAGAGCCAAAAAAAAGAAAATTTTTTTTACTAGTCTGGTGCACGCCATTAGAAGGCCAAAACCAAATTTTTTTTAAAATACTGGTATTTTTGTAAACCAGTATGATACGATTTAAAAAAAAATACCCTGGTGCCGGCCATTGGGTTCTCAAAGTCAAAAAAATCAATTGTTAAAGCCTGACACAATCATCAGGCAATCATGGGGCCAAAATACTAGGTGGTGTCAGCCATTGGGTGCCCAAAACCCTATTTTACTGCTCACTTCAGGTTATTTTGGTGATTACTTTTTAACCTGAGTCATTTTTATAAATATCATTTTTTTAATTAGTTTAGTAAAATAGTCTGATTTCTAAGTCCAGTTTTTGTTACTTTACTTCGAGGGTTTTATATTATAATTTATTGATGAGCTAATGAGTTTTTTTTCTTTCTTTTTACAAACTACTTTCCCATCTGCTTTGATTTTGGTCATAAAAATTTCTTTTCAATTTCATCATCATCCAATTTTTAAACTATTTTCATTTTAATCGCTTTTATTTTCGTTATTAAATTTTTGTTAAGTCGATAAAATAAATTAAGGATTAAAATAAGAAAATAGTAAAAATTAAAATAATGTATTAAAAATTTATTAATTTATACTTGTTTATTTCATTACCAAAATTCTAAATTATTATTTTTCTTAATTTTAAAATTTAAATTTCAAAATATCAAAATCAATTAAATAAATTGTTTGAAATTTTGTTTATCTATTGATAATGTCAACTGATTTTTTATTATAATATTGAAATCAATTAAATTAATTAAATTAATTATTTTAATCTCCTTCTAATTTCGTGGTTTTGTTTGACATGGAAGATAAAATTAATTAATTTAATTAATTGTAATGGCTTTTTTTTTCTTTTAGCTTAGCATGAAAAATTAAAGATCATATAATCAAAAGAAATTTAGGTTTCGTAGACAATTATTAAGGATGAGTTAGTCAATTTGAATTTAATTTAGAAACATAAAGAAAAATTTTAAATTTTTTAAGAAGATTAAATTAATTACTTTAGTTAATTTCAATATTATAGTAATAAATCGGTTGACACTATTATGGGATAAATTTTTTTAACAATTTATTTAATTGATTCTGATGTTTTGAAATTTAAATTTTCAAAATTCAAGAAACAAATTTAGAAATTTTGGCAAGGGGTAAACAAATACAATATGATAAATTTTTTATTGTGTTATTTTAGTTTCTACCATTCTTTCACTTTAACCATTTATGTTTTTCTTATCCCGTTTAATATTTAAGAAAATGATATTATTTTGGGTGACCAAAATAAAAGCGACCTCGATGTTGGGTGACTAAAATGAAAGTGTAAATATAATATGGCATGTACAATCAACCAGGGAAGTTTATCATTTTTTTAAAGGATGACTAAAATGAAACCACCCTAAAAATTGGGTAATTTATCCCTATTTTTTAAAGGTAAACAAACATCTAATTTCTAAATTTGATAAATTTTTACTTTTTCACTTTTTATTTAAATTAATCTTTGAATTTCATTAAATAATTTTGTTGCGTAATATTTTCTCGTGTATTATTCATGGGAGTATTTGGGTATTTATACATGTTGTTACAGATGTTATTGCTGCTTATGATAGGAACCCACTATTTTGTCTTGACTCCACTACCTCTAGCACTGACATTCTCTGCCCCTAGCACATTGGTTTCTCGAGTTCATCCTTCTCCCAATGCTCCTCATTGGAGGTGGCTTAGGTAAGATGCTATGGCTTCTGATTTGGTTGATAATGTAGGTACGGGTGGCGTTTAAAGGGGTGTAGGCTTTGGATCTTCCTTGAGGAACATATCTTCTAGCGTGGTCTTGTTGAAGTATTTGAGGAGCTTTAAGTGTATCACCTTGGGGCTGACTCCTCTGCAGTTTGTAGCTCTTACTCGTAGTGATTGCCTAGGGGGCCTTGCTTGCTGCAAGGTCCTTCTCTGTTTCTGAACTGCATGCCTTCCCTTTAGAAGGTGGTACGCGATACTCGTTTGATCTCCTCCGCTTCTGTAAACTTGTGAGTTCGCTTGTAGAGGTCAACCAGACTCTGCGATCTGTTATTTGTGAAGGAGTATTGTACATGGTCATTTTATACCCCAATGACAAAGCCGTCTATGGCCCATTGGTCCTCCAAGTTCTTCATGTTTAGGGTCGTCGCATAGAAACTCTTCACGTAATCTTAAAGGGACTCGCTCTCCCTTTGTTTCACAGGTATGAGCCCCATGGGTGTATTCAAAATTTTTCTATGGGCCCTGAATCTTCCAAGAACATCTGTCCTAATTGCGAGAAGTTTTGAATTGAATCTTGTGCAAGAGACAAGTACCAATCCTTGGCACCCCCTTAAGTGTTGTGGAAAAGGCTTTACACTTTGCCGCATTTGATGCTCCCAATACGTTCATGTAGTCATTGTACTGCATCAAATGAGCTAGTGAGTCCCTTATTCCTTCAAACATGTCTTTCAGGACCTTGAATTCACGTGGTAGGTTTACTACTGTGAGCTCGATGATCAGTGGGTTATTGGACCAGAACAACCAATCTATGTCTTACGATTCAGGGTGTAACACTTCTATGTCTCTTCGCAACTCATCTATCTCATTTTGACATTCCTTAGCTTGGGTGCCTGGGGCCTCGTCCTATGTGTTTACATAGTCCTGAAAATAAGAGTTATTAGAATGCACCTTCCTTCACAACTCTTTCTTTTACTTCAGCAGCTCCTACTGAACAGTTTGTTGCTACTCGAATCACACCTCCTGAGTGGCCATCTCCTCCCTCATAAGTCTCATTTGCTCCTAGAAGGCCAAGAACTGTTGCGGGGGTGCCTCTTGGTTGAGAGGGAGTGGCAACCCCTGTAACAACTTGTTTTCAGTAAAATTGGAGCAGTGGTTTCGGGACCACAAATCTGAGGTCGAAAGAAAATTTATTTTAATATTATTTTATGGTCTACAGTATAATAGAAGTATCATATGAAAATTTCGTTAAGAAATTATACCGTTTACATGCCTAGCTTGATAAAAAAGACCAAATTGCATAAAGTGCAAAAGTTGAATTCTAGTGGCTAAAGGTATCAAATAGCTATGGAATTTAAAATTAGAGGTCCTTACATGGCAAATAAACCATTTAGAGGAGTTAGTAGATAAGGATGATTATTCATCATTGGAATTTAGTAAATTATTAAGATTAATTTTGGAAAGTAAATGATAAAATGATGATTAATAAATAAAATAAAACAAATTATCATCATTTTCATCATATTTCCTAAAATAAAACATGGAAAACCTAGCCATGGAAGCTTGAAGATAGATAAGCTTATTTTGCTTAATTAGGTGAGTATTCTTGTCCCGTTTTTAATGATTTTTATGTTTTCGAGATTGTAATAGCTTAATCTAGCTATCTCGGGGATTAATTTGTAAAACTGTTAAAGTATTAGGGTTTTTCCATGGATGAGTATAGTTGAATTTTGAAGTTTTATGGTATAAAATGAAAGGTTTTGTTAGATAAACAACTTTTGTAAAGAGAATTTTGATGAAATTATGATTCAGGAACTAAATTGAAAAGATCAAAAGTTTATGGAAAAATTTTGAATTTTGTGAAAAATATGGGCTGCTATTGATATGAATGAAAATCAGTTAGGCTTGAAATAATGATTAAATTGTATGAATTTCATTTTCCAAGCCCAGGGACTAAATTGTAATTAATTAAAAGTATAGGGGCAAAATAGTAATTTTGCCAAATATGTGTATTGGATTGAATTGAATATGAATTATATTAAATTAAGTTAAATTCATTCGTATAGATCCGGATAGACTTAGTATAGAATTAGATCGAGGAAAAGAAAAAGTATCGGATTAGTAGCTTACAAATCTACGTATACTTGTCGAGGTAAGTTCGTGCAACTAAATTGTATATTTGTATGTTTTGAATTGAATATTGTTATGTGTGAGAAATGTGTAATTGTCATTGTAACAGCCCGGTTTAGACCTTAGTTGGAAAAGTGGTTTTGGGACTACAAATCCGAGTCAAAAAAATATATTTATATTATTTTTTGTGCCTATTATATTTGAATTAGTATGTGTGAAAATTCCGTATAAAAATTTGATCGTTTGTGTGCTTGATTTGATAAAAGGACCTACTCGCGTAAAATGTAAAAGTTACTAGCTATATGTTAAATGTGCCTAATTGTTATGTCTTTGAAAATGAGAGGTTCTTGTATGGTTAATATGCAATTTACATGGTTAATGAACATTAATGGTGTTAATAGATGTGATTTTATAATGTTTATAATAAGGTTAAAATAGTAAAATATATATTTATGTTAATAAAAATTAAACAAACATGAAATTAAGCCATTTTATGTTCATCTTGCCGAAAATACAAAAGAAAAAGAAAAAAAAGATTCAACTAGGGTTCGACCATTGATTTCTTTGATTAAGGTATGAGTTTTGTTTCGTTTTTGATAATTTCTATGTTTTTGTGATCGTTGCTTAGTGTTCTATCAAGCCCATGTCTCAATTTCTAATTTTTTTGATGATTTTGAGTTGAGCCATTGATGAAACTATGAGTTTTATGAAGTTTAGTGATAGTATGCGAAAGCTTGATGTTGGGTTAATATATTTTATCTTTGAAATTTTGATGAATTTGAGTAAATTGGGCTAAATTGTAAAAATGAGATTTTGAGGGATTAAAATGTGAAATAAATGAAATGTATGGGATTACATGAGCACTATGAAAATTCGGCTAAGCATGTGTATGTGGAAATTTTACGTATTTTATGATTTTGTGAATTAGAGACTAAAATGTCAAAGTGTGAAAATGTGAAGGCTAATTTGTAAAATGCCCTAAATATGTGTTTTTGGATTGATATGAATGATTTATTGAATAAAAGGGTTAAATTTGAATTTATTTAGATCAAGAACCAAAGAAAACAGAATTAGATCGGGAAAAGTCGAAAGTTGTTGAATAGTCGCTCGTTTCCGTTCATTTCCGTACGAGGTAAGTTGATATACAAATAAATGTATTTTGAATTGAATTACTATTGATTATAAAGCCCCGTACGAACCATAGGAATAGCTAGGATACATATGTCATGACATAGGATCTGATATGTGTTTTCATGTAAGACCACGTCTGGGACGTTGGCATCGACTTATGATTTACGTGTAAGACCATGTCTGGGACATTGACATCGTATTTGATTTCGTGTAAGACCCTGTCTAGGACAGTGGCATCGATATTTGATTACATGTAAGACCACGTCTGGGACGTTGGCATTGTAATAGCTTTCCAAGCTATTCGCGTATCCTTATGATTCCAAACGGTTCAACGGGCATTTCGAGAAACAAATGATTATTGTGAAATGTGTATACAATTCAGGTACGTTTGAAATGGTATATCAGAATTGATGTTGAAAGATAAGTATATGTATCTTTGTGATCAAGTGATTATATGTGACAAAAGTATGAGAAAATATGCTATATGTACAAATGAATGAGGAATATGTGAAATGTATTTGAGCTATGTGGTTTGTGATAGCATTTGGCTAAGGAGTATATATATATTATGATGCTTATTTGTTTATATTGTTAAGTTTATTTGTATATGGCTTACTAAGCTTTTGATAACTTACTTTGTGTGTGTTTTCAATTGTTTTATAGCTATCGAAAGCTCAGGAATCGTCGAGGATCATCACTACACTATCGAACTATATTTTGGTACCTTTTGAAAGTGTAATTATTGAAGTATGGCATGTATAGGCTAGAAGTATTAGAATAGGTTTTGTAATGTGTATATCATGCCATGTGATATGGCTAGATTATGGTTAAACTTATGGTTTGAATTTGGTATAGGATATGTGATGCAATGTTGCTATTATGAGGTGCTTTTGGTTGGCCAAAAGTAATGGTCAATTTGGTAAGTTTTTGGTAAATGTTTGATTGTGGATTTGGTAAGAATTTGGCATGAGAATTAATAAGGAAAATTGAAGTTACAAGACAAATGTTTTAGTTTGATAATGAAATGGCATGAAAGATGTATGTTTTGGTTATGAAATAGTTGAGAATTTGGTATAAAATGATGTGGTTTTGATGCTTGTAGGTATGACCCAAAATGGGTGGCAAATTGACTTTTCAAATGGCCTATTTTTGTCCATATGGGCAGAGACAAGGGCGTGTGTCTCAGCCGGGTGCGACACACGGTCATGTTGCACTGTTGTGTGTCCTCTAGGGTAGTCTTACAATTTAAAGTCAATCTCGAGCACGGCCAAAGCATACGGGCGTGTGGCTAGCTATGTGTCCCAAGTCAATTTCGACCACGGCCTGACACACGGGCGTGTCATGTGGCCGTGTGGACAAGTCAGTATGTATGTCCTGTTTTTCCATGGCCTAGACACACGGGCGTGTCTAATGCCGTGTGAGGCACACGGCCTGCTTACATGGGCCTGTGACCTATATAACTTTGAAAAATGTTTAAGTTTTGAAAAATTTTGTATGAGCTCGGTTTAGTCCCGACCCCTTTCTAAAGCATGTTTTAGGTCTCGTTGACCTATGTATGGGACTTTGTAATCATGTGTGACTATGATGCTTTGATGATTATGAATTGAACGCTAAATGTTTCGATTTTCTTGGTAACGCCTTTAACCCTAGTCCGACGATAGATACGGGTTAGGGGTGTTACAGTCATGTAAAATACTGATCACATATCCGACAAGTACCGAGTCTTATTCGAACCATAGAAATTCGATGGATACAAATGACATGTCATTAAGGGTTTGCGATTGGTTGTTGTCCTGCATGTGTTGCAGATACACCATAGCTCTCACGAGCTTTCCGTTATTTAGCTCTTATGAGCATCCCAATATTTGGCTCTCTTGAGCTTCCTAATAAATGGCTCGCAAAAGCTTCCTATTATACAGCTCACATGAGCTTCCCGTTATATGCCTCAAAAGAGCTTCTCGTTTACATGCTCGTATGAGCATTCTTGAATATAAATTGACGGATTACAATTTTGTACACTTTGTGTGTACTTTTCATATATCCAACGATAATTTAAATGGTTCAACGGGTACAATTCTGTTACGAGATTATATGAGAATAACATGAACTGTTACTGGAATTTATGTGAAATACATGGAAATGATCTTACATGATATATTGAAACATGAAATCGGATGATACATGTATATGGAACTTGCTTTCACCAATGTTTATGGAATATCACATGAGATTTACATGACTAACATGTTGAGGATATGTGTATAGGCTTTTAGCCAAATTGGTTTGAATATGTTATGAATGCTTACTTTAAATGTGAATAAATGGTAAGTTAAATTCCATGTTACACGAACTTACTAAGCTTAAATGCTTACTTTCTTTTGTTTTCCATGTTTTATAGTAATTCAGGAGCTCGATTTGGTTGGAGGTTGGAAGTTGGAAGTTGGAAGTTGGTCGGAGCTACTTCACACTATCCATCGACCTTTTTGGTACATATAGTAAACTAATTTTGGTTATAATGGCATGTATAGGCTAATTTGACCAATGATGGCATACAAATATTTTATTGAGATTAGCCATTTGTATGGCTTGTATTTAGTATATTTTGATGTATATATACTTGTGGCCTTATCATATTTGATTTGTGCTTGAGGTGATTGAATGAGGGATAATTTATAAGCATATTGATGATTGGTATAAGATAATATATTTGGTAAAATATATGCCTCTGAATAATAAACAATCATCAGACCCAATTTAAAATTTTGAATTGGAAATTAACTCACATTGTACCCGTTTTGCTTGTAATTCATCATCATTTTTCTGAGCTTCGCAAATCTGCTGTAGAAATGTCGGTTTAGCTTTCAGCTCAGCTAAGATGGAGCCATAATCAAACAATGACACATGGGTATTTATTGCTCGCAAGGCAAACAGTGATTTTCTACTCAGAGCATCTACAACGACATTCGCTTTTCCTAGATGATAGTCAACAACCAGGACATAATCTTTTAATAGTTTAAGCCAACTGCGTTGTCTCAGATTCAAATCCTTTTGCGACATCAAATACTTTAAAGTCTTATGATCAGTAAATATATGACATTTTTCACCGAACAAGTAATGTCGCCAAATTTTTAGTGCAAAAATAATGACTGCCAATTCTAAATCATGTATCGGGTAATTCTTTTCATGTGGTTTTAGCTGTCTAAAAGCATAGGCTATTACTTTTCCTTCTTGCATCAAGACACAACCCAAACCATTCAATGATGCATCACTGTAAATTACAAATTCTTTACCCGATTTAGGCTGAACTAGTACTAGTGCTTCGGTCAACAAGGCTTTCAATCTGTCAAAGCTCTGCTAATGTTTATCAGTCCATTCAAATTTCACATCTTTCTGCAACAACTGTGTCATCAGAGAAGCTATCATCGAAAACCCTTTTACAAACCTCCGATAATAACTAGCTACTTCTGACTTCGGACACATTTTTTAGTGGTTTCCAATTTAAAATTGCTAAAATTTTATTTGGGTCCACTCTAATGCCTTCAGCAGATGCTATATACCCAACAAAACCAACTTTCTGAAGCCAAAATTCACATTTACTAAACTTAGCTTATTGTTGTTTCTCATGCAGAGATTGTAGCACAATTTTCAAATGGTTAGTGTGTTTATTTTCATCTCGGGAGTATCCCAGAATATCATCAATAAACACCACAACAAATTTATCCAGATAAGGTCTGAAAATTTTATTCATTAAATCCAAAAATATCGCAGGTGCATTAGTTAAGCCAAACGACATCACAAGAAACTTATCATGCCCATACCTGGTTCTGAAGGTTGTCTTTGGCACATCTGACTCTTTCACCTGTAACTGATAGTAGCCAGAACGAAAATCTAACTTTGAAAATACAGTGGCACCTTTCAAATGATCAAACAAGTTGTCAATACGAGGTAGTGGATACTTGTTCTTGATTGTAGCTTTTTTGAGTTGCCGATAATCAATACACAATCTCAGAAATCCATCTTTCTTCTTAACAAACAGAACCGACGCACCCTAAAGTGAAGAACTAGATTAAGCAAAACCTTTATTAGTCAGTTCTTGCAATTGTGTTTTCAACTCTTTTTAATTCTGTAGGAGTCATTCTGTATGGCGCTATAGATATCGGTGTTGTTCCTGAAATAATATCTATAGAAAATTCCACTTCTCTAACTAGTGGTAATCTAGGTAATTCTTCTGGAAACACATCAAGATACTCACAGATTACTGGCACTAATTTAATTTTTGATTCAAATACTTTAGTATCCAACACATAGGCAAAGTAAGCATCATACCCTTTTCTGAAAAATTTCTGTGCTGACATGGTTGATATCACATTAGACAACCCATTCAAATTATCACATTCAATACAGAGCATTTCACCATTCTGGAATTTCAACACAATATACTTCTTTTTTTTACAATTTACTACGACATTTTGCTGAGTTAACTAGTTCATACACAGAATTACATCAAACTCATCAAACGGTAATAACATCAAATCAGCAGGAAAACAGAAACCTCGTATCATTAACGGATAATTCTTACAAATTTTATCCACCATCACATATTGCCCTAGGGGGTTTGATACTTTAACCACGAATTTAGTGGACTCGACAGGTAATTTTTTAATAGACACTAAATTCGTGCAAATGTATGAATGGGTTGAACCAGGATCAATTAAAGCGGTTATATCAATATCAAGAAAAGAAAAAGTACCAGTAATAACATCAGGTGTAGAGGTATCCTCACGTGCACAAATAGCATATGTCCTTACCAGTGCTCGCGCTTCAGATTTGATGGTTGTATCTTTTCTGATACCTCGGCTATCACTCATATTACCAGGGTTACAAGGTGGTCTACCTCTTGTAACGAAATTACTTGGATTTGAAGTCTGTACAGTATTTTTCTCAGGTTTTTTAGGCAGTCTCTAAGATAGTGGTCAAAAGAACCACATCTAAAGCATGCTCTGCTTCTCATGCGGTACTCACCAAAGTGGAATTTATTACAGTATTTGCACCTAGGTTTGGTATTTCTGACACTGCCTGCACTCGCTACAAATGTAGCCTTAGATTTTGAATTAGAGCATTGAATACTTCTATCTTTCCCAGAATACCCCGTAGAAGTGGTAAAATGGTCATGATATTTCTTCAATTTCTTTGAAGCTGACTGTTGTGATTTTCCCATAAATCTTTTACTCGAAGTTCAAGCTTCCATCTCAGCTTGCCTCTTTTCTTTACTCAATTCTTCAGGTTTATGTGCTCGATCAACTAGTACGAAAAATTATTTTAATTCTAGAATCCCAACTAACAGCTTTATGTCTTCATTCAGGCCTTCTTCAAATCGCTTACACATTGCGACTTCAGTCGGGATTCATTCTCTAGCAAATTCCCATTCATACTCAGATACAATCATACGAACCTATTAAAGTTCCAGAAATTCTTTCCTTTTCTGATCAAGGAACATCTGGCTGATATATTTCTTTCTGAATTCAGTTTGGAAAAATTCCCACGTAACCTGTTCTTTTGGCACAACAAAAATTAGTGTATTCCACCATTGGTAAGATAAATCTTTTAACAAGTATACAACACATTTCAGACATTCGACCGCTGTACAAGATAATTTATCCAGAACCCTGATAGTGTTTTCTAGCCAAAATTCAACCCTTTCAGGATCATCATCGGTGGTAGCTCTGAATTCTTCTGCCCCATATTTACAGATTTTATCTACCAGAGGCTTACTGATTCTAACAAGCTCTATACCTTGTGGCACATTAGGAACTGGTTGAGAGACAGGAGGGGGAGGTTGTTGTACAGCTGGATTTGTTCTTACAAATTCTGTAAACCATTCGTTCATCATTTAAAAGAAGGCTTTTTTGCCTTTCCTTCTCGGCCCTCAGATATGGGCCTTTTACTACTAGATGCTACTCTTTGTACTGAAGCTTGAGCATTGCTCTCAACCTCTTCGGATTCAGCTCAGTTGGATGACATTACTCTATGAAAAACATATTTAAAATGGTTTGGAGATACCACACTATCACGGGTTATAAAATGGCATGTATAGCTAAACTTGTACTTGCTACGTTAGTCCAAGAATCAGCTAAACCGTAGCTCTAATACCAATAAATGTAACACCTCTAACCCATTCTGTCGCCGGAACAGGATTTCAGAGTATTATTAGAGTTTACAGAATAAATACAGTTAATTCATATTATTTACTATTCATATCCGAAATTAATCATATTATCCCTTAAATGGGCCCTCGAGGCCCAAAATATGCATTTAAAACAAGTCAGGACTAAATCGAGAACTCAGAGAAATTTTTGTAAAATCTTAAAAATTTTCCAAGGTACAAGGAACATAGGCCCGTATCCCAGCCCGTGTCCAAATTAAGGTGGTTGCTGACTTAGGTCACACGGTCAAGCCACACGCCCATGTGCTAGGCTGTGTGAACATTTTAATTTACATTAATTAGGTGCAGAGGCCACACGGCCAAGTCATACGCCCATGTGCCATGCCATGTGCCACACATGGCTGAGACACACGCTCGTGTCTCTACCCATGTGAAAATACCTGAGCATTCTGTTTTGCAATTTAAGGATACAAAGGACACACGGCTAAACCACACGCCTATGTGTATGGCCGTGTGTCACACACGGCTGGGACACACTCCCGTGTCTCTGCCCATGTAAACAAAATAAGGCCAAGCCTTATTTCTCACCCAAACTTGTCTTTCACCTACATTAACATTTAAAAACATTCCCAATCCAATATAAATCATTCAAATCAAGCCAAAATAATTTTTATGTAAGAGATATCAACACATATGTTCAAGTATCTATACTTACGAAAATAACATATGTACATATAGGCATGTTCTATCAATTTTACTATCATAATCAATATGCCTATATGATTTTCATTAATCATCCATTTCAAACACACATTAAGCATATTAAGACAATTTTGTATATCAAAACATACCATTTACAAGCCATACCAATGGCTAATCCCAACCAAACACATATATGCCATCCTTGACCACTTTAGCCTATACATGCCATTATACTTAAAAGAATTTTTTGCTATTTATACCGAAACGAGCTGTAGGATAGTGTGATGTAACTCCGACCAACTTCCAACTTTTACGAGCCTCCGAGTACTATAAAAAAGAGAAAATAAAATAGAGTAAGCAATCAATGCTTAGTAAGTTCGTATAACAGAAATTATCTTACCATTCATTTACATTTACGGTAAGCATACAAATACATTCCGAACAACTTGGCCAAAAACCTAAGCACATAATCTCACCAAACATGTTAATTATTTATTTCATGTGAAAATTAAGAATAAGGATGAGCTCATCAAAAGTCAAGTTCCATGTATTTCATATATATATATATATATATATATATATATATATATATATATATACTGTAACGATTCAATTTGGATTCATATATTCTCATGTCAGGATTTTTTCCCGTTGAATTATTTAAAATATCGATGGATAAACGGGTAGTACACACTAAGTGTACAAACTGTAATCTGTCAATTCATATTCAAGGATGCTCATAAAAGCATATAAATGGAAAGCACTCTCTCAAGCCATATAACGAGAAGCTCATGTGAGCCATGTAACAGGAGGCTCATCCGGGCCTTATAACGGGAAACTCATAAGAGCCATAATTGGGAAGCTCATGCTAGCCAATAACGAGTAGCTCCGCAGAGCCATTAATCGGGAAGCTCTGAATAGCTATATATCGGAAAGTTCAAGCGAGCCATATCGGGAAGTTGACGAAGAGCCATATAACATGACTCTCATAAGAGTTGTGGTGTGTCTACAACACATGTAAAACCACAACCAATCGGGATACTCCAAAGAGCTATTAACGGAAAGTTTGCAAGAACCATATAACGAGAAGCTTGAGAGGGCTAATAATGGGATGCTCGTTCGAGCTATGATGTGTCCGCAACATATGCAGGACTACAACCAATACGGGAAATCCTGTATCCATCGAATTTCATTTATTCAACTGGGACTTGATGTTTGTTAGGCATTGTTGGATATAATATTAATTTCATATTCATAGCAACAATACAATCACATACACAACATTCAATTCAAGCATATAAATATACACAATTTAGTTACACGAACTTACCTAGACAATGTTCGTGAACTTGTATGCTACTAATCCGTTACTTTTTCTTTACCTAGATCTAGCTCCGTATTTGATCTATCTGGATCTATACGAGTAAATTTAGCTCAATTTAATACAATTCATATTCAATTCAATTCAATTTACATCCTAAGCAAAATTATCATTTTGCCCATATACTTTTAATTAATGACGATTTCATCCCTAGGCTCGGAAAATGAAACTCATGTAATTTAATCCTTATTCCAAGCCTAACCAAATTTTACATGTAACATTTGCAGCCCATGTAATTCATAAATTTAGAATTTTTTTCGTGAATTTTACATCTTTACAATTTAGTCCCTAAATCACAATTTCATGAAAATTCACTTTACAAAAGTTGTTTATCTATCAACAACCATTCATTTTCTACCATAAATTTCATAATTCATGCATATTCATCCATGTAAAAACCCTAGTACTTTAATAACTTTTCAAATTAATCCTCGAGATAGCTAAATTAAGCTATTTCAATCTTGAAAATATAAAAATTACTAAAAACGGGACTTGAATACTCACCTAATTGAGCCAAAGTAACTTGCTTGACCTCAAGTCTCCATAACTAGGTTCTCCATCTTTTTAATCTAGGAAATATGAGATTATGATGATATTTTTCTTTATTTTATTAATTTATCATCTTTTCATCTTTTACTTTCCAATTTCATCCTTTTCTTTAATTAAATTTCCATGGATGAATCATCATACTTATCTACTAACTCCACTTAATGGTCTAATTTTCATATAAGGACATTAAATTTTGAATTCCATAGCTAATTGATACTTATAGCTACTAGATATCAACTTTTGCATTTTATACAATTTGATCCTTTATTAAATTAGACATATAATCGGTAAAATTTTCTTAATGAAATTTTCATACGTTATTCCTATCATAATGCAGACCATGGACTAATATTAAAATAATTTTCTTTCTGACTCGAATTTGTAGTCTCGAAACTACTATTTCGATTTCATTAAAAATGGGCTGTTACACTGGGACACGACCGTGTGCCCCTATTTCGAATACCCACACGGCCTGAGACACAGGCGTGTCTCTTGACCGTGTGAGTCGCACGGCCTGGCCACACGGGCGTGTGTCCCCTGCACCTTTGAAAATTTTTAATGTTTTTCGAAAAATTCTTTGAGTACCCGATTTAGTCCCGACTTGTTTCTAATGTGTATTTTAGGCCTCGAGGGCTCACATAAGGGACATTATGCTTGATTATGACTGGTTTCTGATATGAATGCTATATGATATGAAATATCTGTTTATTTGTTTTGTAAATTTTGGTAATGCTCTATAACCCTATTCTGGCGACGTATACGGGTTAGGAGTGTTACAACCCCTGACTGGTAAAGATATTCAAGTCCAAGGACCAGAAGCTCCTCGATAAACCGTGTTGTTGAGGATTTCTGGTCTATCGGTGAAACATCCGGTGAATAAGACTGTTTCGTTATGCTGGTCACCGAAACCTAACGCTCTAGCCTGTCCTGATGAAGAGTTGAAGGGGAAATTTTCACTCGAGTGAGCCATTTGCTTCGAAAACTGAAGAAAACTTAATCAAACTAGAAAAAAATTCGATGATCGAAAGTTGATCCACGCTCACCGCACCAATTGTTGAGTAATATTTTCTCATGTATTATTTATGAGAGTATTTGAGTATTTATACATGTTGTTACAAATGTTATTATAGCTCATGATAGGACCCCACTATTTTGTCTTGACTCCACTGCCTCTAGCACTGACATTCTCTATTCCTAGTACTGACATTCTTTATGGACTTCAGACTTGCTAGATACATGTTTATGAAGTACGCAACCCTTTCTATTCCTGGGGCTGATGACTTGAATGGGCTCTGTACCTACTGGAAATGAGTCCAGGTGATCGCTTGCTCCTTGGGTATAGGCAAATTGAGATTGTGGCAAGCTAGATCCGCGAACTTACTTATTGAGTTGGGCTCGTGAACTTACCTTAATGTCCTCTCGCGGTTTGCCTTGCATCCAATCTTTTGGCGAGACTTATCCGAGTCATGGGTTGATGATCTGGATCCTGTCTAGGACTCGAGTTCGTGATCACTAACGTATAACAAATCCATTTTTTTTAATATTATTACGAGGATATCATGTTACATCATCACTAAATTTTCAAATATATATAACTAGATTTCTATCTCGAGTGGTACACAGGTTGTTTGTTTGTTTTATAAAAATGTTATTATTCAAACATTGATTTATTAATTAAAATTGTTCATGAAACAATATTTTTAAGATATAAACAACTGAAAAAAAAAAACAAAGGTTAAAATATAATATAATGTTAGACCAAAAATATTAAAATGTATGCAAATAATTTTAGTAGCGTATTTCAAAAAAATACAATTAGCAATCATTGCTCCCTTCAACATAATCAATGTCGGACTTCAAAAATAAAATTTAAAAAATATTGTTACAATGTTCATATATAGTAAAGTTCTAAAAACTAATTAGTATTGCATATTTTAACTTAAATCAGTTCATAATTTTTATATATTTTATAATTCAATATTTTTATGTAATTTATATAATTTTCATATATTTTTAATTCAGTATCATTTAATAATATTTTAAACCCTGTGAAAAATAAAATAAAATAAAATAAAATAAATAACACACAAATTTTACGTGGAAACCCTTTCGGGGAAAAACCACGGGCAGAGGAGAAGAAAAATTCACTATGTCGAAAATTTTTGAATTAATACAAGAGGAATAGACTATGTCTATTTATAGGCTTGTAAAGCCATATTCTAGTAGGATTGAAACACCTTATCTTAATAAATATAAAATAGATGAAGTTTAATAAGGTTTAAAAAACCTTATTCTAAAATAAAATAAAAGAAGTCTAGTTCTATATGGATTTTACTTTTATTTTATTTTCCATCGTATTTTATTTAAATAAGAATTCAGGTCACTTAATTCTAACAATCTCCACCTTGACACAAATTCTCAATGAACAAGTTCTTCATCGCGAACAAGTTCTCCACCTTTTCCATAAAACCCCTTAAGGGTTTAACTTCAACAATGAACACCGACCAAGTCTAAGCAATGCTCAAACTTGGTTATAGGAAGTGACTTAGTCATCATATCTGCAGGATTTTCATGAGTACTAATTTTGCTCACAACAATATCACCACGAGCAATAATATCACGAACAAAATGATACCGAACATCAATATGTTTTGTTCTCTCATGAAACATTTGATCTTTTGTAAGGAAGATGGCACTGATCATCACAAAATATCGTATCTTGATTTGAAGGTCTTCATTGAGTTCACTAAATAGTCCCTTCAACCAAATAGCTTCTTTACAAGCCTCGTGTCGCCATGTACTCGGCTTCGAGTGGTAGACAAAGCGATCAGAGTCCGCAAAGTGGCTTTCCAACTAATTGCACAACCTCCAATTGTAAAGATGTAACTTTGTGAGATATCTTCTTCTATCAAGGTCTCCAAAGAAAATCAGCATCAACATACCCTATGACTCCATCTTTAGTTCTTCCAAACTGTAAGCAAATATCAGTAGTGCCTCGTAAGTATCTTAAAATCCACCGAACTACTTTCCAATGTTCTTTACCGAGATTTGCTATGTATCTGCTAATCAGACTGATCGCATATGATAAATGGGCGTGAGCAAACCATAGCATACATGAGAGATCCCATCGCACTAGAGTATGGAACATGTGACATGTACTCAATCTCATCATCTGATTGTGGAGACAAAGCCGATGAATGTCTGAAATGGGTTGCTAAAGGAGTACTAACAGGCTTAGCACTCTGCATATTGAACCTACAAAGAACTTTCTCAATGTACCCCTTCTGACTTAGGTACAATTTACTTGCTTTTCTATCTCTGAGAATCTCCATACCAAGTATCTTCTTTGCTGGTCCTAAATCTTTCATCTCAAATTCTTCACTTAGTTGGGCTTTGACCTTTCTTATCTCTCCTTTATCTTTTGCTCTTGTACCACTGTCTTGGTGACTGTTTCAAAACGTAAAGTGACTTTCTCAGCAAGCAAACATAGTCCTCTTTTTCTGAGACTATAAAACCCTCTGGTTGTTGCATGTAAATATCCTCATCAAGTTCTCCATGCAGAAATGTAGTTTTTACATCTAACTGCTCAAGCTCCAAATCATGCATGGCTACAATACCAAGCAAAGCTCGAATCGAACTATGCTTACCAACTGGAGAGAACACATCTGTGAAGTCCACTCCTAGAATTTGACTATAACCCTTTGCAACAAGCCTTACTTTATATCTGGGTTCTTCAACTCCTAGAGTCCCTTCTTTCTTTTTAAACACCCATTTACAACGAACAACCTTTTTACCTTTAGGAAGTTTCACAAGGTCCCATGTTCTATTTTTGTGGAGTGATTCCATCTCTTCTTGCATAGCAAACATCCACTTTTCTGAGTCTTCACAGCTAACTTGCCTCTAATAATTAGATGGCTCTTGATTCGCATCTATATCTTCAGCCACATTTAAAGCATAAGCAACTAAATCAGCTTCGGCATACTTCTTTGGAGGTTTAATTTCTCTTCTAGTTCTATTTTTGGCGATAGAATATTGTGGTGAATAAGCAACTCTATTCTCAATTTTTGTTATGGCTTGAGGAGTTGACTCAGTATTAACTGATGCTCCACCTCCTTTTGGTTTTCTTTATTGGAAGAGTCTTTAAGAGATAAGTTAGGTATCATAGCAGTTTCATAAAAACAACATCTCTGCTAATCACAACTTTTCTATTTTCAGACACCATAACTTATAGCCTTTTACACCACTTTATAACCAAGAAAAAAAACGCATTTAATGGATCTCGGTTCCAATTTTCCATTATCAACATGAGCATACGCAGACACCCAAAAATCTTTAAATCGTAATAATTAGCAGGATTACTGCACCATACCTCTTGTGGAGTCTTTTTCTCAATGGCAACGGATGGAGATCGGTTGATCAAAAACATGCGATGAGGTCGTCGCCCAAAATGACTTCGGTAAGTTGGTATTTGACAACATACATCGAACCTTCTCCATGATCGCTCGTTCATTCGCTCGCAACGCCGCTTTTGTTTGCGCGAGTATGACGAATCGCTCAAGTGTCTCATGATCCCTTCCGACTTGCACAATCTATTAAACTCATCGTAATGTAACTCTAAGCCATTGTCCGCATGCGGAGGTATTTTATCTATTTTCCGCCTCTGTTTTTCAATCATAATTTTCCAAGACTTAAATACGTAAAACACATCGCTTTTTCTCGCCGGGAAAGAACGCCCAAACTTTTCTAGAAAAATCATCAATAAATGTTAGCATATAATTAGCTCCACCTCTCGAAGGCACTCTGGATGGCCCCCACAGATCAGAATGGATATACTCCAACATTCCCTTTGTGTTATGGATTCCTCTAGTGAATCGAACTCTCTTTTGCTTCCCAAAAACACAGTGTTCACAGAAATTCAGTTTGTAAATTCCTTGCCCATTAAGAAGTCCTCTTTTGCTCAATTCAGTCATGCCATTCTCACTCATATGCCCTAGGCGCATATGCCAAAGTTTAGTAATATCATCATCGACAAGGAAGAGAAAGCGACAATTTGCATCACGATAAATGATGAGAACCTTGCAAAACATATAACTTGGCAATTTTTCTCGCGCTTTCATCACGACAAGGACCCTTTGGAAATCTTTAAAACCCCACTTTCAAATTGTGTATCTGCACTTTTTTGAATCAAGAGTACTCAGCGAAATTAAATTTCTTTTCAATTCTGGAACATGTCGTACGTCACTAAGTGTTCTGACAACTCCATCAAACATCTTAACTTTAATTGTTCCAACACCTATGATTTTACACGAAGCATTATTTCCCATCAAACGCGACACCTTGAGACAATTTCGTTTCGTAAGTTGTAAACCAATCCCGATTGGGACTCATGTGGAAGGTGCAACTGAATCAAGTATCCACTCTCACTTACTTTAGAATCATTGATGTATGACTAGAAGTTCACCATCGCTGTAGTCTTCTACAACATCAGCTTCACCGGAATTTTCTGGTTGTTTTCGCTTTTGATTCGCAGCCTCCATTTTAATCTTATTTTGTAGCTTATAGCACTCAGATTTAATGTGCCCTTTCTTCTTGCAAAAGTTACAAGTTTTACCTCTATTTGAAGACTTCGATCTACCCTTAGATTTACCACGAGGATTCCGTTCTTGTGTCCTACCACGATCATCATCAGCATTCCGATCTTGTCTCCCACGAACAATGAGACCCTCTCACTGAGAGTCAGGTTTAACCACAAGATGTTTCATCTTATCATACGAGGTTAAAGAATCATAAACCTCATCAACTGTGAGAGACTCGCGGCTATATAAAATCGTGTCTCTAAAGGTTGAATAAGACGGGGGCAACGAACAAAGTAGAATCAACCCTAGATCTTCCTTATCATACTGAACCTCCATGGCCTCCAAGTTTGAGAGAATTTCTTTAAACACTGTTAAGTGTTCGTGTGCAGACGCACCTTCCTCCAAACGATGAGCATAAAGACGCTGCTTCATATGCAACTTGCTTGTTAGAGTTTTTGACATACATATTTATTCTAGCGTCTTCCATAATGCAGCGGCAGTCTTCTCTTTCATCACATCCTGCAAAATTTCATTGGACAAATGTAGATGTAATTGTGTTAATGCCTTTCGATCCTTACGCTTCTTCTCTTCATCTGTTAATGTCGAAGGCATCTTATCTATCCCTAGCAGGGCATCCTCCAGATCCATCTGCACAAGAACCGCTTGCATCTTAATCGCCACAACGCAAAATCGGTGTTGCGATCCAACAATGAATTTCATATTTCAAAGACGCCATTACCGTGATCGAGATGAACAACCCGGAAGCTCGGATACCAATTTGTGAAAAATAAAATAAAATAAAATAAAATAAAGAACACACAAATTTTACGTAGAAACCCTTTCGGGGAAAAACTACGGGCAGAGGAGAAGAAAAATTCATTATGTCGAAAATTTTTGAATCAATACAAGAGGAATAGACTATGTCTATTTATAGGCTTGTAAAGCCATATTCTAGTAGGATTGAAACACCTTATCTTAATAAATATAAAATAGATGAAGTTTAATAAGGTTTAAAAAACCTTATTCTAAAATAAAATAAAAGAAGTCTAGTTCTATATGGATTTTACTTTTATTTTATTTTCCATCGTATTTTATTTAAATAAGAATTCGGGTCACTTAATTCTAACAAACCCTATTTATAATTTTATTTTGCATGCAAAAGCTGATTTTGTAGTTTAATTATCTTATTAAATATTTTTACAACTATACTTTTTAAGATTTCTATCATTTTAAAAATTTTAAACATAATTAAGTAAAGTAGATTTTAATTTTAAACATTTTAGAGTAATTAAAAATAAAAGCGGTTAGCGCAATGAAATTAATTAAATACGGAATCATTGCTCGTGTAGTTTGACATTTAATTTTTGTATTTTAAAAATTAAATAAAAAAATTGTTTTTTTCCTCAATTTAATTTTTTAATTCAATTATTAATATTTTTTAAATTTATTAACTATATTTCTATCCAATCTTATGTCGCATCATATTAGGCAACTTTATAAATTTCTGGTTCTTTGTCTTCTTCATAAAAATATCATGTCTTAACGAATCAAAATACTAAAATGTTAATAATTGTGTTTCCGCTAAAATTTTTAAACAAAAAATTAAAAGGATTTAACTTTTAAAGTGTTAAATATAGTACTAAACATTAAATTTTGGTAAAATATATAATTATGTTTCTAAAATGAAGTAGCTGATTGTATGGTGAAAGAAGATTTATCCTCTAGAGTTGATTTGTAATTTTTTGAGTATCTCCTATTATGGTTCGGAATTCCTTAATTTTGGACCAGTTTGAGGGTTATTTCTCAAATTTCTTGAATGTAATTAATTTGTTCTTATTGTTTATTTTTTCAAAAAAAAAAATCATATGTACTATATAAAATAAATGTTATCTTATAATAAGAAGATAAGGCCCCAACAACACTACCTATTGATAGATTTTCGATAAGAATCCAATAGAATTCTGGACACCCTCATTGTTCACAATGTTTTCATTCGAAGTTGAACCCTTGAGATTAGGTTTTAGTAGTTCCCTGGAGTTTTGGTTGCTGAAGGCTCTCAATTGTTGCTTTTGTCCATAGGGAAGTTCATATTGTGTTGGGTACTTACGACCGCTGGATCCATAATTTTTATTGGTTGGTCCCATTGTGCCATGGTTGAAGGTCCTAGAACCATTAGAAGCATTGGGTTGTGGAGGGTAGCTTGTAAAATGATCTAAATCATTAAAATTTGACGGCAACAATGTTTCAGCATTGAATTGCTTCTCACATTTCATTCTTCTTCGGCGATAATTCTTGGCTCTGATGACCGTAATTTACCAAAATTTTCGTGATTTGTTCATTGAGAGAGATTGAAGATTCAGTAGCTTCCTTCCTCCTTTTTTCACCATCAAATGAAATCGAAATGAAAAACAACAACTGGACAATGCGAAACTAACATTTTTTATTTAAAATGGTTAAAATATATTTTATAAACTCATATCAAAAATTATCTTCCACATTTGTTTTTTATTTAAATTTAAAAAGAATAAATTTATATAAATTTATTATGAGTTAATAATTTGCTATATATTTAGACTATTTATTTATTCGCATTTTGTAGATTTTTGTAGATTGTATTTTAATTATTTTTCTTGTGTTTGTATCACTTGAGTATATTTGTATATTATAAAAAATTATTCACATCTTATATATTTATATTTTAAATAATTGTTGATATCCCGGTAAAACAAGTGTAAAACTTAGCTATTTTAATTTTAAGATTATCTTCTATTAATTTAAAAATATATTATAATTTTAAAATGAATAATATTTGGTACACTATCCGTGGAGTTTAAAAACTCCACTAGTAGGGCTAGGGGATTGACAAATGTCCTATAAAAATATAATAAAATATTTAAAAAGAGAGATACGCTACAATTTTTTAAGGCATCTTGTGAAATAAAAAAAGTACGCTCCCACTATACCAAATATTAATGTTACTTTTTATTAAATTTAAAATTTTGGATATATAGATAGATTGTGCTTTTGTTCCAAAATAATATGAAAATATTAATTACCAGAATAATATGATTTTTTTTAATTAACCGAATAATACAAACTAAGCATGGGAATCTCAAATAAGTATGACGACTGACAATTCAGAGCGACAAAAATACATTTATTCTATTAAAATCAGACATTGCATTATGCCAATTTGGGGTTTCCATGCACAGACCAAATATTATTGCCAAAAAAAAACTGTACAAGGATTTAATAGAAAATTCCCCTTTTCATTTCCCTTGCACTATCCCCAATTATTTGGCCTATTAGCTTTTCTTTTCTTTTTTAATATATTCTTTATTGATGATGTTGGATTTGGTGCCCTAAATATAGTATCTTTGTCAATGTATATTTATAATTTTTCGAACAAATTGGTTAATAAAATTATTTATGAATTAGATCAATACTTTGTATATTGTCCTCACATGGTTTTTGCACGTAAAGTAAAATGGAAGAAAAATTTGCTCACTAGTTGTCTAATGTTTAAGTAATACTAAGCAGTATTACGTGGTCGGATTGTAATACAGAAACACAACTTATATTAGTAAACGAACCTAGACATATCTTTAGTCTAATCGGAAATGAGCAAATCGATTGAAAGTTTGATATGTTTTCTATCAAGTCCAATTGGGGAGATACCTTGTCTTAGGCATCGGAGCAGACGACTTCCAAAAGATAGAGACATAGATGTGACTATCTGGACTGACAGTACATCGGACTGAACCCAAAAAAAATAGATCATGAATCCGTTTATGGATTTATTCACTTGCGACGTTCATAGTGTGGCATACCTAAATCTCGATTGGATGGCGGACTATGTATGCATGACTCATACATTTTGATGTAAGTAAAATACCAAGTTCAAATAGATAAGAAATCAAAAGCTGGTGCGTTGGGTATACGACTTCTACAGTACATAGTGTCATTCACAACAGTGGAATTCATAACCCAAGACATGGGTAAATGATATCCTCCCATTGGTATTGCATTGTTGATGAAAAGTAAACGTGGTCATGGGTCGTTCGTTTTTGTGATGAATGTCTTGATTAGTATTTGATAGTAATTGTTTTTTCATGAAGGAAGATATAATGATTACCATAAGATAAAATAGGATCATACTGGGAGAACGGATATTATCCCAAAGAGATTAAGGATATTCTATGAGAGTAACACACTCATGATAAGGTCATTAGATGAGCACTGAGTAGTTGCTGTCGTAATGGTATGTCGTTAGGGAGAGCTCAGTCACGATACTATAGTGGAATAACTTCGTAACTACATGAATTTATAATTAATAGGCGAAAAGTCAAACTTAATTATAAATCATTTTAGCCTTAATTACATATATCCAATTAGCCCCTCCGCTAACTCGTTGAAACAAAAAATGAATTCCTTGTTTGAATCAAAATGAATGGAATGAATAGAAATAGAGAAATGAGAAACATTCAGAAATTATTATGGCTTTCTCCAAAATGGAGAAATGAAATCATTTGAAAATGAATGTGGTTTTCTCAAAATGGAAATGAAAATGAGAAATGATTCATTTGCAAATGTACATGGATTACTAAAAAATATCAGAAGAATGAGTTTATGTTTTTGAGTTGTTTTAAAGCTCGAAAATGAAAATAAATCATTCGGTCATATTGAATATGTTAAGTGGTGAAATATTAAATATATTTTCTCAAAATTTTACTAGGGGTAAAATCATCATAACTTTACTAGGGGTAAAATTGGGATGAGAATTATTTAATTAAAAAAATTAATGTTTATTTTGAAAAATAAAAAAAAATATGTAATATGTTGGATTAAATTATAAAGTGTTGGGTTAAAAGTCCAAAAAGCACATATAATTGGGCCCAACACAATGAGAGGCTCGAATCCTCATCATAATACATATGAGGGGAAACACACCCTATTAGTCCTTCTCCCTCCTTTAGTTGGACTAGAAAGTTGTTTTTCTATATGAAATAAACCTCTATAATTCAACAAGGGTTCTACCTTTTCTCCTTATAAATAGATCTCACCGGTAGAGTTATTTACACAACTTAAGAGATTGTTACTCTATCAAAAAATAGAGAGAATTTATTCTAAACTACTAAATTTATTTTTCTAGAATAAGCATTCTACCAGTTTCTATTAAAGAAGAGAGAATTTTTGTTTTCACCCAAAAGGAAAAGAAAACTTTTTCTAGTTTTGTTTTTTTGACTCAATTGGTTCAAACCTACACTCGGAGCAGTTCGTGGTACGAGAACAGCGGAGAAGATCATTTGGTTGAAAACAGAAAAATGTCAAGGATTTGCTTATCCTAAAACACAGGTATGATTTCGATTTAAGGTTTATTTCTATAAAGATCACAAACCAGGTCATTTTCAAAATTTTAATTGTTCGCTGTGCAAGAAAACCGTTTTCAAATCGAATTTTTTTCCAACAATTGGTATTAAGAGCCAGGTTGTGCTATGTTTATAATGTAACCGAGACCAAATCTCTCTCTTCATCTTATTTGATTGATATTTGATAAAATGTGACATTCTTGCACTTATTTGCATGTTTAAGGGAATAAATGTGATATTATATATTCATTATATAATTGTTTTTTTCCCAAGGTTGTGGTTCTTAAGAAATAGACTGTGGACTATCATCTCTACGTAGGATTTTCTTTTTAGAATTCTTGTGAGCCGAAAAGGACACAAGACTTAAATTTAATTTTTTTTCCCAAAATGAGTCCATGAAAAGGAAAAGATAGAGCGATGATGGTTGAAGACATAATGAATGTCTTATGGTGAAAATTTATGTAATTTTTTGTTTTTCATTTATTTTCTAGAAATAGAATCATGGAAACCTTGACTAACAATTTTATTTTAATTACCTATCTCCTTGTGTATCTATTTAGTAATTGTTAAATATATAATTGTAATATGTATGTATGAAATCATCCATAGTTGACCGATTAAAGATAAGAAGTGTGGTAATGAAAAAATACATGTGTTGTATTGTTCCATTCATTTCTTTAGGTTATTTGATTACTGTGAGAACTACGATAATGAGAAGATGCTTTGTGGTCAAACATGACTCACCTCCTTTTCTTGGGACCCTACCTGGTGTATAATTCATATTCATTTCTTCAATTTTTTCCCTTAAAAGAAAAACTAGAGAGAATCAAAATTGTTGATTTTATGAATAAATGAATGTGAATATTATAAAATTGCTAGAGCATATCATGCATATATAAGATAAGCATGCCTTATAGTTTAGGAAAAAATGTCATGCGTACTTGTCATGTATATATTAATCATTCATGATTGAAACTAGAAAATAAAAGTGAACATAGACAAAAATATTACACTTAGGGCACCAGATCCAACACTAGGCCCAACAACAGCCTAAGTAGAAAGTAGTAAGGGCTTCATGCCCCATGCTGCATGCAGGAACTAGCAGCTACCGATGGGGCAAGCGAGTGGGGTTGGGTAGGTGTGGAGCAGTACTAGCACTAGCAGGTAGTGAGAAAGCTTCTTGGGTGAAGGCTAGTTGCAATAAGGTCGAGTAGCACTAAGTGACAATTGAAGCCGATAGGTTGATCAGTGAAGCAATGACAATGGCGATGGTTTGAAACAGCGAGTGGAGGCAACAATTTGGATTTTAGGGTTTGTGTTCACTTTTGGGACTTCGACCTAATTCATGAAGACCCAAAGTATGCTTTGGGATAAAATTTTAATTTTATTTTAACTTTAATTTTTCCCTTAGGATGAAACCATGGAAATTTTGACTAGTTAGTGTCAGTTTAATTTTTTTGCTTTTCATATTTTCAAATATTATGTTTGTATGAATGATGATAAATTGAGAAGCATGTCCATGCATATACGTATGAATAAGTATGCCATATAGTTTACGAAGAATGCCACCTATAGTTGTCTACATAAATTTGACCATTCATGCTTGAAACTAGAATTAAAAACATTACAATAGTGAAATTCATAGCCCAATAAAGGGTAAATGATATCTCTCAACGGCATTACATGATAGATGAAAAGTAACGCGATCACGGGTCATTTGTCCTAAGATGTATGATTTAATTTGTATCTGCTAGTATTTGATTTTTTTTCATGAAAGAATAACTAATGATTATCATGAGATAAAATAAGATCATATTGGGAGAATGAATTTTATCACAAAAAGATTTACGATTTCCTATGAAGGTAACACACATATGACATGGTCATTAGACAAACAATTAATATAATAGTTTTCATAATGGTATATGTTGGAATTCCTAAAATTAAGGACAGAAAACTTACCTTATTACTAGGAGTTGTAAATAGAAACTAATCTCAGTTACTGATTCTTAGGAAGTTACTAATTTTTAGGGATTTTTTTTCTTTGTTTGTGTGAATTCCTCTCTTTATAGGTGTAAACTAATTAGCAGAAAAATAAGAATCAATTTTCTAAGTTTCTTCATGGTATCAAGAGCTTTAGGATTCATTCAATCCTGCTCATTCGTCCCTAATCTCACTTCCTAAAAATCCCTCCGGTTTAGTCCTCCTCCTATGGGTGACGTCAATGAAACTCTGTCTGAAACTGAGACTTCACAAATAACTCAGAATGTCAATCAGGGAATCACTCAAGGTGAACTTAATTCCTCCCTTATAATCACCAATCATTGACTAAATGGGAAGAACTTCTTACAATGGTCTCAATCGGTCCTTATGGTGATTCGTGGTCGTGGCAAATTAGGATACATCAATGGAGAAATTCCTCGACCAACCACAGCTGATCCGACTTATGCCACTTGGGAACTCAACAACTCGATTGTAATGGCTTGGCTAATTAATTCGATGGAAGGCCATATAAGCCGCACTTATCTTTTCTTCAAAACTGTAAAAGACATGTGGGATGCAGTCAAAGAAAACTACTCGGATCTTGGAAACGCCTCCCAAGTATTTGAGATCAAGCTTAAGTTAAAGGATATCCGACAAGGGACACTCAAGGTAACTCACTACTACAACAATCTAAAAATTTTGTGGCAGGAACTGGATATGTACTATGAGGCAGATTGGAGTGAAGGATTGGAACACACCAAGTTCATGACTCACCTCAACAATGAACGTCTTTATGAGTTTCTAGCAGGACTGAATCGTGAGTTAGATGAGGTCCGTGGCCGAATTCTGGGCAGATCACCTCTACCAACCATTGGTGAAGCATTTGCAGAAGTTAGAAGAGAAGAAAAGCACCGTCTTGTCATGATGGGAGACTCAAAGGAACCTAAACATGTGACAACTATTGGCAACCAGTCTACTGAGACCTCTGCCCTCATCTCCAGAGGTCCACAGCCATAAAAACCACGTGCTGAAAATGATTCTGGATCAACCAGGCCATGGTGTAACCACTGCAACCGTGTTGGTCATACAAAGGAGAAGTGCTTCAAACTCCATGGCTATCCTGAAAAAAAACAGAAGGATAATAAGACTGCCCTGTTATCCTCCACTGCTGCAGATGATGTTCTCGATGTTCGCCTAACCAAAACCTAACTTGAGACTCTCCATAAGATACTTGGTACTTCCACTAATGGATCTCTAGCCACCCAAGGTACTGCCCTCAATATTGCCTTTGAATCAAATAATCAATCCTCTTGGATACTCGATTCGGGTGCATCCGATCACATGACAGGTAACTCCACTTTGTTTCACACCTATACCCCTTGTCATGACAAGTCCCGAATCCGCATAGCTGATGGTTCTTACTCACCTGTGGCTGGAGTAGGAGAAGTAAAAATAACAGAGAATTTTTTTCTCGATAAAGTCCTACATGTCCCAAACTTGTCCTGCAATTTACTTTCAATCAGTAAACTTACTAAGGATAAAAAACTTCTTGCTGAATTTTCTGCAATTGGCTGTGTGATACAGGAACAGAAATCGGGGAGGATGATTGGCACTGCTAAAGTTGATGATGGACTACATGTTTGGAATAAAGACAGCACACAAGGAGGATTGGCTCTATCCACTTCAAAAGAGGACACAATTATGTTATGGCACCGTAGGTTAGGGCATCCAAATTTTTTGTATTTGAAGAAACATCTTCCGCTGTTATTTCGAAATAAAAGTATTAATTCTTTGAAGTGTGAAATTTGCCAATTATCCAAACATACCCGTGTGCCATACCCATTAAAACCATATATCCAGTCCCAACCATTTTCATTAATCCACAGTGACCTATGGGGAGCCAGCCGAGTGAAAAATATTACAGGGGCTAGGTGGTTTATAACATTCATTGATGATCATACTAGGGTATGTTGGGTCTATCTCCTCAAAGAAAATCAAAACACCCAAAGTATTCCAACATTTTCACTCAATGGTTCGAACCAGTTCAACTCTACCATACATACTCTTCACACATCGATAATGGGAGAGAATACTTTAACTCTGTCCTAAGCCCATACCTTTCTCGACCAAGGCATCATACACCAAAGCTCTTGTCCCGACACTCCTCAACAAAACGGATCTCCGAGAGAAAAACCGTCATCTCCTTGCTTTGTAGCTCGAGCCATAATGTTCACCATGAATGTTCCAAAATACTTATGGGAGAGAGGTCATCTCACCGCTCGCCATCTCATAAACCGAATGCCATCAAAGGTCCTCAATTTCCAAACACCTCTAAATACCCTTTTAAAGTCCTTTCCTCTATTTCGTGTTCCTAATCTTCCAGCCAAAATATTCGGTTGCAAAGTTTTTGTCCATAACCATCAACCAAATCAATCCAAACTTGATCCTCGAGCCCACACCTGCATCTTCATTGGATATTCCCCCATACAAAAAGGCTATAAGTGTTACTCACCAACCTTGCGCCGAATGTTTATCTCTCGGGATGTTACCTTTTTTGAACATGAACCATATTTTGCAGCATCTCATCTTCAGGGGGAGATTTTTAAAGAAGATGAGACCCTTAATACTCTCCTCATTATACCTCATGATCCTACAACTACTATCACAAACAAGCCTAACAACCAAGGTGCTGTGGTAATCCCAGATTTAGAGACTGTTTCCCCTGTGCAGCAGCAAGAAATTAGCCCGATCCTTCCAAATAACAATACCACCACCGAAGTACAGCTCCTTGATCAAGAAAAATAGCAAAAACAGGTTTCCGAAATACAGGTTTACTCTCGACGGAATCGTTTCTCTGAAATCGATCTGGCGAAGCCAATTGCATCCCCAACCGAGGACTGTTCTAGAACAGAAGTCTCACCTCCGTCACCATCTATCTATCTTCTAATTGCAGTTCGAAAGGGCACAAGGAGCTGCACTCAACACCCTATTTCTCGGTTTGTATCCTATGGAAATTTATCTAAGTCTTACAAAGCTTTTGTGACTAATGTTGATTCTGTAAAAACTCCAAAAAATATAGAAGAGGCTCTTAAATCAGCTGAGTGGAGACAAGCTGTGATGGAAGAAATGAAGGCCCTCAAAAATAATGAAACATGGGAAGTCTCGGATCTACCTAAGGAAAAAAAAATAGTAGGATGCAAATGGATCTTCACTACGAAATTTAAACCCGATGGCTGTATTGACCGATACAAGGCTCGACTTGTGGCTAAGGGCTTCACTCAAACTTATGGTCTTGACTACGACAAGACGTTTGCACTAGTTGCCAAGCTAAACACCATTCGAGTTCTCCTATCTCTTGCTGCCAACCTTGATTGGCACTTGACTCAATTGGATGTAAAAAATACTTTCCTCAATGGAGAATTAAGTGAGGAAGTGTACATGGATTTCCCACCCGGATTTGAAGAAAGCAAGGGCCAAGTGTGTAAGTTGAAGAAGTCCTTGTATGGGCTGAAACAATCTCCACGGGCGTGGTTCAGCTGATTTGCAAAAGCTATGACCAGAAAAATTACATTCAAGGGCAAGCGCATCACACCATGTTCTACAAGCACTCGAAAAAGGGAAAATGCTGCATCCTCATCGTCTATGTGGACGATATAATATTAACAGGAGATGACTCAAGCGAAATTGTGAGGTTGAAAGAATTCCTTGGTACAGAGTTCGAGCTTAAAGACTTGGGGAATCTTAAATACTTTCTTGGTATGGAGGTAGCAAGGTCCCAAACAGGTATTTCCATCTCCCAAAGGAAATATGTTCTTGATCTACTGTCGGTTGGTTTGATGGGTCACAAACCAGTAGAAACTCCTATGGAATTTAACCTTAAATTGGGCACTAATGAGGATGGAGAAGAAATCGATAGGGGAGATATCAACGACTAGTAGGAAGACTCATCTACCTATCTCACACCCGCCCGCATAGCCTTTAGTGTAAGTGTTATCGGTCAAGACATGCATGCCCCGAGGAGAAGCACTGGAAGTCGCATATAGAATATTACAGATCTCAAAGGAACTCCCGGTAAAGGCTCGCATTTCAAAAAAATCGCAAACTGTAGAATGTGGAAGTCTACACCGATGCAGATCGGCGTGTTCTGTTAACGATAGACGCCTACAAGTGGCTATTGCGCTTATGTTTGGGGTAACCTCGTGACGTGGAGAAGCAAAAAATAGTCTGTTGTATCACGCAAAGCGGTGCAGAGCAGCGCAGTATCGAGCACTATCTCATGGTATATGCAAAGGAATTTGGATACAAAGACTTATGGGGAACTAAAAGTGCCTTACACCAGGCCTATGAAGATGTACTTTGTGACAACCAGTAAATGGATCAAGATAGCACATAATCATGTGCATCATGATCGCACTAAACATGTGGAAATAGATCGCCACTTTATAAAAGAAAAAATACACTCGGGAGAAGTGTGCATCAACTACCTACCTACTAGACAACAAGTTGCAGACGTATTAACCAAAAGTTTGAACAGAAACATGTTTAAAGAAGTTATTGGCAAGCTGGGTTTGATAAACATCTACACTCCAGCTTGAGGGGGAGTGTTGGAATTCCTAAAATTAAGGACAGAAAACTTACCCTATTACTAGGAGTTCTCTTGTAAATAGAAACTAATCTCAGTTACTGATTCTTAGGAAGTTACTGATTTTTAGGGATTTTTTTTCTTTGTTAGTGTGAATTCCTCTCTTTATAGGTGTAAACTAATTAGCAGAAAAATAAGAATCAATTTTCTAAGTTTCTTCAGTATATAATAGGGAGAGCTTAGTCATGACACTTTCGTGGGATGAGTCAATGATTCAGTAATGTTGTAAGTAATAGACCATGAGATGAAACTTAATTACAATTGTCGAGACCATTTTCAAATCGAGTTTTAGACAATGGGAATCGACTTTAAGAAAGATGAAAACGGGAGTCGCCACCAATCTTTTTAGGTGTGATTGGATCACCTTATAAAATGTTTTGTTTTAAAACATTAATTTTGGTCTACGAAAGTCGAGAAAATGGATTCGGGAGTCGATTACGTACGAGGAAGGGTTAGCACCCTCGTAACACCCAAAAATTGGTACCTAATTGATTATCAAGTGTCTTTAATGTCGGAAATTTGAAAGTTTTAATATGCAAACCTCTTTTAATTAGAATGTCTTAATTTGGAAAATTAAGGCTCACTCATTTCAAATGAGTCAAAACATCACATCCAGTAAGTTAGGACGCAACATTTTAAAACCTTCGAAACTAAGCTCGTCTTTCAAAAATTTCTATCTCGAAACAACAAAACGCCATATCCAGTAAGTTAAGACACTATGTTTTGAAATCTCTAAATTTTAAGTTTTGAAAACTCAAAATCACTTAGAAGGGTGCTTGACTATTCGAATTCAACGAGAAAAGTCGCAACCCAGTAAGTTAGGGCACTACCTTTCTCGAAGTTTCCAAACATCAAGCATTGCCTTTTATTTTTTTTTTTTAAAAACTTTGTAATCTCGTTTTTTGATTAATGCATGAGGAATCATATTAACATTATAGAATAACATACAAGATAGCATATTATCATAATAGATAAGTAAAAGCATGAATTTAAACAAATTTTAAACAATAAACATGGCAAACTTAAAACATGTAAAACATACATACAAAAATATACGACATACATTAAAATGAATAAATAAGCATATAAACATTTAAGGTATAACTTTATATACATTTTAATAAATTAATAGACAAAAGATGATGTATGGCATACAATTTAACATAAATATGCCCAAAATAATATCAACATACATGTCAATTCTAAAATACGACCTTTAATAATCATAAATATATAAATGATATGCTCAACATATATAAAAGAATTAGTGTATATTAAAATGTAATGTAAAGTGAGTAATTATTGATAAAATATACCTAAAATATAAATTAAAGGACAATGTTTAAAATAAGTTATGTATAATAATATAATATAAATAGAATATAAGGAAATAATAATAATAATATGATAAGTATTTTGCATATAAAAATATGGTAAAATAAATAGTATATAATATATAACATAAAAAAACAAAATAGATATATATTTATAATAAAATATATAAATAAAAATATATATAAGAAAGATAAATATTATAAGGAATATTATATAATAAAATATGGTATGTGATAAAAATACATAATGAAATATAATGAAATATAATATGATATATGTACAATAATAATAATGTAACAAATATTTTACATATAGTAATATGATTAAATAAATAATAAAATAAAAATATACAACATATAATGAAATTTATAAACATATATATAATGTTATAAATAATATAAATAAAATAATATATTATTAAATATAACTAATATTTAAATATATATATATATATATATATATATATATATAAGGTACCCTAAAAAAAATTAAATTAAAGGTATATAAGGATTGAAATTAAAATTAATTAGAAAATTTAGGGTTAATTTTAAATTAACAAAAAGAATTTGGCCTGATTTGAAAGAATTAAAAAAATGACAAGGGACTCACTGGGCAATTTGCCCTAATCCCAAAAAGACGCTGTTTCCTGAATATTGTTTTAAAATCACTGAGAGGACTAAATTGAAACAGAATTAAAACATTAGAGCTAAATAAAAAATAAATAAAATGGAATTATAAATATTAAAAATGCAAGAGGACCAATTGAGTAATTAACCCAATCCTAAAAAACAAGCGGATCCTCCCCGGGTAATCGGGTCAACGCGCGGATCCCTGGTTTTAATACGACATCGTTTTAAGCTTATTGGATTAAGCTAAAACGGCGCCGTTCCATTAAGGCTATATAAGCCAAATATTAAGTTCAAAAATCATTTCCGTTGTCCTTTTTAAAAAAAAAATAAAGAAACTCTCTGAAAGAGAGTTGGGGTGGGGCTCTCGGAGTGTCACCAAACCTTCGTCCCGGGGTTGTACGCGCTCACGCGCTACCGTTGTCTCTACCTCATATGGTGGTCGGAGGTTGAAAAACCTCGCCTTCTAACGCCGATTAAAGGTATACCCCTTTCCTTTTTTTTTTTTTACAATATTTACACGTATTTAAAGAGAAAATCACCTGAGTATTCTTTCTTGACTGTCGATTTTTCAGTATAAAAAATGAGTTCACCTTTTTTATTTCAGTCTTCCTCCCTTTTTACAAATCAGAAGAAAGGCTTTATAGCCTTTAGATTACATATGTTAGGAAAGAAATTAAAGATTTCTTTCCTTGTTTGTTTTCGTTTAATCTACTGCTATTTCTTGCCATCCTCTGTCTGTTTAGTTTCTTTTTCTGCTTCGTTTTTTCTTTCCCGCGTCTGTTGGTCTCCTTTTTTGCCTTGCAGGTACCAAGAATCCGGCGAAGATTGCGTTATGGACGCGAATCTTGCCCGGTGACCACAGGACAGCCTCTGCTGCGAAGATCTCGGCGTCCGCAGCGGAACGATCGGTGGCTGGGATGATACGCTGAAAGGTCGCTGGAGAGGCGTTGATGGGGGCACGATCAGTGGCCTCGATTTCGGGAGTTGCAACGTTACTGGTACAGCATTGAAGGGACCTTGATTCGGGAGCCAGACAGACACTCCCCGAATCTTCCAGAAGCAGTGGCGGCTTGAGGAGAAAAAAGGCAGAAACCCTAGGGTTTCCTGCCTTGGTGTAATAGGCTGGGCCAGTTGGGCCACTTTAGTCCTGGGCTAGGTAGGGTGTAATGGGTACCGGGTAATGAGTTATTTAGGTTTTGGGTTGTAACCGGTCTTGCTGGGTCTTACGCATTTGGGCTTATCAGGCTTTGAAGCCTGTTTATTGTAAATGGACTGTATAAATGGACTTTTATTTATTTATCAATTTATCATTTTTGGTTTTAAGGCCCGGGCAGATTTGGGCTATTACAGCAATTTTTTGAGCTCTAATTATATATGTCTAAGTGGTCCCTCTGCTAGCTCAATATAACCATGATGATTTGCATTAATCAATGACATGAAATTGTGAAACAACGAACTAGATAAATAGATTGCATTTATCATCATTCATAATGAACATATTTTCTCGCTATGAACAAGATATGGCTTGGTAATTAATTAATTTTTTTATAATCAAATAATTGAAGTTTGAAGTAAAAATTAAATTAATTCATCATAGTTTTATGAGAACAAGTTGATAAATTAATTTACTCATAGATTCTAGTATGATAAAATTGTCATGACTTTAAAGAAATTAGAACTAGATTGAGAAAATAATTTAATTAATTAAACGAATAAATAATAATTTTGGGCATAGAAAATATATTTATTGAGTTGAATAAATTATATGAATTGATTTAAAAACCAGACAATACATACAATTGACCCGATAAATTATGAGGCCCAACAAGGCCCTGTTTAATAGAGTGGGGCACAAACGCTAGTCCAAGAGAAGGTGTGCTACTACCCCTTACATATAATCTCTTAGCGGGAGTAGATTTTCCTATTAAAATATTATTATTTTGGTTACACTTTGTTTGACTAAGATTCTTGTTATTTTCTCTATAAGTAGACTAAGGGTCAGGTCAAAGATACTCCTTCCCTAATATATTCTGTCCAAATATAATCAAGTTATTTTCCCAAAATAAATTCTATATTTTAATAGAATTCATCTTCTGTTTCTAGCTTTTGAAAGTTTCATTAAAGTTTTCATTGATTTACGAATAGAGCCCACACTCTAGCAAATTGAGGTCGAGATTAGTGGATAAGATCGAATGGTAGAAATAGGGGCGAAGCTAGAACAATTTTTTAGAGGAGGCTAAATGAAATTTTAACTTTTTATAGTCTATATATTTATAATTTTAAAGGATTAAATCAAATTTTTATAATTTATGGGAGCCAAAGTGCAATTTTACCTTTACTAATTTTAAATTTTAAATTTTTTTAAAGAGCCTAAATAATAATTTTTTATTTTGCCAGCCCCCTAGCTTCGCCTCTGGGTAGAAAGCCAGTAACAGCTAAGTCCTTTAAATTCGAAAATGTAGACATAATTCATGTAAGAGATTTATTGCTATAAATGTTACAATGGCTCGATTTTAAAGAATTTTTTTTAAAATTCATTGTGTTTCTAAACATTGTTTTCAAACCGATTTTTTCAATAAATTAATTATTTTGTAATTTTTATATTCCAATGATAAAAAAAATACTTAAGCATAATAATATGATCTATAGTGCAGTTTATCATTTTTTTTCTTTTATGATCTTCGCTTTTTGGTAGTGCAAGTGCCTTGCTGTAAGTTTTATCAATATTTCTCAAATTTTTTTATGATTGTCTATAACTTTTTTATAAATTTATAACTATATATATTTATTTATTTATTTATTTATTTTTAAACATGTTTCAATTTTTAAGTATCACATCATTATCTTTTAATGATGTTAAACTAAAGGACTATATAATTTGATAGAATCTAAATTTAAAAATTAAATTGGAAAAAAACTAGAAATTTTAGAATATTACCGTAAATGTCTATGATCAACTCAACTTGAAATTGCAAATGGAATGTATTTGCGAAAAGTGTGAAGTACATGAATCCAACTTAAATTGGTATAATGAGGAATTATTATTCTTTTAAATATACCTTTTTAGTACTAAGAAATGGTTCAACCTTTTCCTATGAGTCATCTCGAAAAGAAGAAAATGTTTCTTAGAGAAATGAATAGTCAATATAGATTGAATTTGCAAGCAAGTTCTTTTTTTTTGGTAAACTATTTAGTTATTCACGTGGTTTTTATTTTCGAAAATTCAATATATATTTTTTGTTAATTTAATCACGTCATTGAAGTAATTGATTAAATTGGCTACTGAATTGTTAAATCCAGCTCTTTCACCATTAAATCCATTTTTTATTTTTTGGAAAAAAAACTTTCCCATATTATTTTTCTTCTCTTCTCTTATTTTCTTTATCTTCTCCGTTCTAACACAAAAATCCTAGTCGCCACCTCCCTTAAACATTTCGTCACAGTTTCCGTAAAACCATTGTAGACACCCAATTTTGTCCAGGCCTAGAAATAAGTCCAAAAATAAAAATAATAAACCCCAAAAAAAACGAAGTCCAAGTTCAATCCAGCATTACAAATATAATTTGGCCCGATCAGAATGACCCATTACTTGAAAAGATTTAAGGTCCATCTACAAGCTTGACTCATATGGAAATATAATCTTCAATGATATGCAATCTTAGATGTGATATGCAATCTTAGATATGATACAATCTTAGATATGATTGCAATCTTAGATATGATATGCAATCTTAGAAGATATGATTTTGTAATATTAGAGATTTAATTTGTAGATATCTTTTAATCTTAACCGTTGATGTAATTTATCTGTACCGTCGGATTTGAGGAGGTTCAACTATAAATAGAGGCCTCTCCCTTCATTGTAAACACACTGAAGTTTTGGGAAGCAATAAGAATTCTTGAGAGCATTCACTCAAATTTCTCTCCCTCTTGCGTTCTTACTCTCTGTGGTTTGTTTTTATTTTATTCTTCGTCTATCTTAGTTTTTCAACCTTTTTTTTATTTTAATTTCTTCATTTTTCAAATTTGTATATTTATTCCTATCTTTTATACATTTGATTATGTATTTTATATATTATAATATTTAACCTTTTTATATAGTTTATTTTCAAATATATATTTTCTATGCATGTATATATATTATATTATCATTTCATGTATTTTGAACTATTACATTATATTTTTATAATTTGTAAATGTTCTATTTATTCATTTTTTTAGTGTATGTCATTTATCCTATTTGTGCATAGTTTCATTTTTTTATATGCTATGTTTAATTATTTCTTTTATGTGCTATTTTATGATATATATTGTTGTATAATTTTTTCATGTATTATGTTTTTCTTTTAGTTTACTCATGTTTTTATTTGTTTATTATCTTATATTTACCCTAGTATGATTTTTTTTCATTAAACGTATGTTCATGTTATTTAGTTTTGTCTTAATGATATTATTTATGTTTGTATGGAAATGTTAGAATATTTTGTACATCTATGTTTCATGATGCATTAATATGTCATCCTAAAACGTCATTTAAAATAATATTCCAAGGTTGTTTTAAAAAAAAAAAAGACAATGCTTGATGTTTGGAAACTTCGAGAAAGGTAGTGCCCTAACTTACTGGGTTGCGACTTTTTTCGTTGAATTCGAATAGTCAAGCACCCTTCTAAGTGATTTTGCGTTTTCAAAACTTAAACAATTATTTCGAGATTTCAAAACATAGTGTCCTAACTTACTGGATATGGCATTTTGTTGTTTCGAGATAGAAATTTTCAAAAGACGAGCTTAGTTTCGAAGGTTTTAAAATGTTGCGTCCTAACTTACTGGATGTGATGTTTTGACTTGTTTGAAATAAGTGAGCCTTAATTTTCAAAATTGAGACATTCTAATTAAAAGAGGCTTGCATCTTAAAACTTTCAAATTTCTGACATTAAAGACACTTGATAATCAATTAGGTACCAATTTTTGGGTGTTACGAGGGTGCTAACCCTTCCTCATACGTAACCGACTCCCGAATCCATTTTCTCGACTTTCGTAGACCAAAATTAATGTTTTAAAACAAAACATTTTATAAGGTGATCCAATCACACCTAAAAATATTGGTGGCGACTCCCGTTTTCGTTTTTTTTAAGTCGATTCCCATTTTCCAAAACTCGATTTAAAAAATAGTTTCGACAGCTTGGCGACTCCGCTGGGAACTAATAAGAGAGTCAAGCCGTGTAATTGATTATCTCTTGTCTTAATGTCAGAAATTAAAAATTTTAAAATTTAATCCTCTTTGCATTACATGTGTTTGTATTATTGCATGTGTTGCTATATTCTGATACCATTGCATTTGCATGACCGTTGTGTTCACACCCTTAAGTAAGAGTGAGAAGCTACGCCTTCGTGAGGTTTTCGCCTCCGTGCAGGATAGTGGATTGCTTTCGGGATACATCCGTACCTATGGTTTCGTGAGATTTTCATCTCCGAGTAGCCATAGGGAAATGTATTCCCCTGAACTGAACTCGATTCAAATGAGCCTATAATGGGTGAGGATCGAGGAATCTGCTGGTTTGGGTACCTCAAACTTTAGAAACAAACCACATATAAAAAAACTGTAAGAGCTCAATATAGATAGAATTATACTTAGGTTATCTTTGTGTTTATATCATATGATACTGATTATTTTCTTTCTTTTGTGCATGTCATTTTGCATTTAAAAGGTATCAATTCACGGTCAGTTTCTAAGTTAGAAAGTTTTATTATGGAGAACAAATTTCTTGATAGAATGGAGGGCAACGCTAACGTCCATAAATGGTCAAAGGAAACGCTGAAGGATACACATCAGAATTATGGGGTTACACTCGCATCAGCGTGGCGCAAAATAATCTCCAGGAGTTAAAGGAAAAATAGGATCAATGGAGTAATGAAGCCAAGCAGCTGCTCTACAATAACTAAGGTGACTTGCAGTATTTGCTTGACAGGAGGATAGATGAGCAATTCAAAGTGAGTGATAAAGTATTGATGGACACTTCTACCATTATAGCATTTCTCTTTCATATGAAGACGGTTGCCATGTGGATGGTAAGGGTATTGGAAGGAAAGTGATTGATAGAGTGCATGAGACCTACAAAAATGAGTTGGATGGAAAGAATTTTGCCTATGATGGTAAAAAGCTCGTTTACTATAGGACCGCTACCAAACAACAAGTTTGAGTTTACTGTTGTACTTATCAGAAATAATGGAAATGCAAGCCCCGATGGCCTGGATAGCTCAAGTAAGCGTGAAAGAAAGCGATTAAAGAAGACCGTATCATACAAAGACCTTTAGAGATTAGCTATGCTGCGAAGGTACCGAGGCAGGATGCTCTGCGTGGGTAGAAATTTGAAAGCTCTCAAGAAACATTGAAGATATAGGATACTATTTTAAGGTAGCACATTGCAGAACGGGATACCTACTTGTTCGCTCAAAATAATCAGAACAACTTCACAAGTATTAGAGGAGGTGCCCTTAGCTGCACGGATTACCCCACAGGTGAGGTCGTAGCTCAAACACAGGAGGCAGCTGATTATTTACAGACATTGGCAAAGACAGTGACATATTGAGCACCAATATAAGCTACAATCTGATCGTGGCCAGAGAGTTTGTTTCTTGTCAATTAAAACTTTAGGCATTAGGGCGAAACCGTATTTGTAATCCATTTATATGTAAAGATATTCTTTTTCCAAATAAAGTTTTCTAAATGAGATTGAATCGAGATCGATACCTTTTGCATTCATTTGCATCTTATAGCATTTCATTGCATCATTTGCATTCAAAATTATAAAAAGACCCTAATTAGTTAAAGTTCTTAAAAAGATAAAGAAAAAGAGAAAAAAGAGAGAGAGAGAGAGAGAGAGAGAGAGAGAGAGAAGAGGGTCACGGCTAAGTGAAAAAGAAGTTGAATGGGAATTAACGACGTTCCCTTAAATATCCCTGACTTTTGTGTTAGGAGGGATAGCTTACCCGGAGAAGGGGGTGTTTGGAAATGAAAATCATTCCATCAATGTCATACATGAGGAAGGGACTAAACAAAGAAACCTTGAGGGCATTCGCCCTTACGAACCGTGAAGTTCTTTAAACAATTGGACTGCAGAAGAACTTCCTATAATCTTTAGGAATTTTACGGAGTAATATTCAGAACACTCTTGTTGCTCTAAAGTCTAGGAGTAATGAGATTTCTTTTGAGAAGTGGGCTCATGTTCAGACATTTTTATTTTCAATAAAACATACTTTTATTATTTATCTGAGTAAATATTCTTTCATTCTGATTCTTTTGACCTTTGAAATTCTTTATAAATTTCATTTCATGTAAATAGTCATTCTTGAATTCATTTATTCCTTGTATATTCTTTTGTGTGCCTATCATAGATCCCTAGATATCAATGACACGGGCAACGATACTACAGATTCAGAGTTCCTTTTGAGTGCGATATGTGTTTAGAGGAATCTCAGTACTTTGAAGGTGACAGAAATTGTGACTTGTTTCTGAATTTGTTGAAAATGGTTTTTACCGCATGAAGTAGTGGTAAGAAATATAGCCTTAGAGGAAGGAAAGATTGCGAAATTGAAATTAGCTGAGGAGACAAAACAAGACCTTGTTGAGACTATTATGGGAATTCAAAAAAGTGGTCCAAAGACGCATGCAGGAGGATTTGCAATTGCCAGGATAAACATGAGGTTTTAGGGCACTATTGGTCCACCATAGAAAGGGATCGCATCAGTTGTACAATGAATGCCAAATTTAAAGGAGTCAAGACTTATGGGGCATGTATGTTATGGGCCCGAGCTCGTCAAAAGTTTCAAGCTAACAATGACTCATCTTTGTGGACGTCAATTACTCCATTAAGAGGGGAAGATAGCTTCATATACCAATATTACAAAGTTAAAAGTCATCTATTTAAAAAAAACAAAAAAAAGATTATATATAACTGCACAATGCCAAAAGTTTGCAGTCTTTTCAAAGATAATGCGCCATACCACAGTACAAAAAAAGTTGCCAAAAGAAAAGAAAAGAAAAAACAAATTACAGAAGATGACCGAGACTGGTAAAAATTGGTATAAGAAACTACCGCCTACTCTCTATGCTTACGCTGGGGCAAACACCTTCAATTCCAATTGTTTCAAAGGTTCCAACCATCATCCTTGGAATGGGTGCATTGTTTGGCTTTCCTGAGCAGTTTGATGTGCCGTCAATAGCTGCGATGGTTAGCTCCAGGCGGTGGCCATTGATTTCCAGCTATAGGGCATCAGGTCGTACACAGTCTCTGAAGCTTAAAATGATAGATTCTTTCTTCAAAACCAGTTTCTAACAAAGTGGATGACGGTATCATGAAGGAAGCTCTCTTAGCCTTCTATACAAGTTCAGGGAAGAGGAAACCTGATCAAATCATTATTTTCAGGGATGGGGTTAGCGAGTTTCAATTCAATCAAGTTTTGATCAAGTTATTGAGGCTTGCAAGTTCCTTGACGAGAAGTGGAACCCTAAAGATTGTGGTTACTGTTGTACGAAAAACTATCATACTAAGTTTTTTTCAGCAGGGATCTCCTGACAATGTGCTACATGGTATTCTCATTGACAACAAAGTATGCCATCCAAAGAACAATGATTTTTACCTTGGTACCCATGCTGGAATGATTGGAATCACGAGGCAAACCCACTATCATGTTCTCTTAGACCAGGCTGGGTTTTCGGCTGATGATCTACAAGAGTTTGTTCATTCTCTATCCTATATGTATCAAATGAGCACTACAACCATATTTGTTATGCCTCCTATTTACTACGCTGATTTGGCAGCTTCACAGTTGAGGGCAATTTATGAAGATTAGGGATGCTTCAGAAACATCATCGAGTCATGGTGAGATGTATGCTCCGGGAGTAATCTCTGTACCTCAACTTTCTAGGTTGAAGGATAAAGTCAGCAACTTCATTCTTGTCTGCTGAGAATCATTGAACCATCTTTTTGTAGGATTTGACAAAAACAAACAGATCATCACTATGGCAATCCTCATGGGTTTATGAATCAAGATTTTTCCTCCAAGCTTTGATGGAGTCAAGAACTGAATACCTCCAGTAAACTTAACTTGAAAGTATTCATCCTAAGCAAATGTACCAAGAATGGATGACACAGACTTATGACAAGGAAGGTTCGTCCAAAAGAATTTCATAAAGGAAACCTTGTGCTGAAAGAGATCTTTCCCATGCAAAAGGATGTCGAATTGGGAAGGGCCATATGTTACGAAGAGGGCTTTCTCTAGAGGTGCACTGATTTTGACAAGAAATGGATAGGAAGAATTTATCTGATCCAGTGAATTCAAACTCGGTCAAGGAATACTTTGTCTGAAGGAGAAGGGAAGACAAGGTGAAAACCAGCGAAGGGCACTTTGGGACTTCTATTTCAAAAAAAAAAAAAGAAAAGAAAAAAGGAAAAAAGAAAAGAAAAAGAAAAAAAAAGAAAAAAGAAAAAATGGAGAGGCCAAGGTGAAAACCCGCAAAGGGCGCCTTGAGACCAAAGGGGTTATGAGTTGAAAACCCGAAAGGGCAGCTCAAATTTGGAAAGTCATGCAGTGACCTTGCTATACCGGATTCGACGAGAAGTGAAGTATGTTACATATCGAGGCATCAACGAATTACTTTGGATATTTTAAACACATGTTGAACTCAAGAAAGTCTTCATGGAGCTGGTGTATAGACGCTCAAGCGATGATATCTGGGGCATCTGATTTTTTTCCTATTTACTATCTTTGGATTTTTTTTCTTCGCAAAGATATGTTCTCAGGTTAATCTTTTTGCATTCCTTCCAATAATTTGTCCAAATCTAATTATCCTCAAGATCAATTTATTTGTCTCCCATTATTCATAAAGCATGTTGCATTGAAATAATGATAGATGAACTAAAATATCTTCACAAACGAAGTTTTGCATATTACTCTGGAAATTTCTAGATAATACAAGAAACTGAAACAAGACAATTGTTTAAGGAATCCTCATATGTATGGGTTGGAGATACTCAAGAACTTTTCTTCTTCAGTCCCAAAGGTGGTTGGACGTTTTAAACAATATTGATCTTAAGAAAGGATCATTTCATCTTCAGTGGGTCGTAACATTTGGGGAATGGTATGGTGGACCAAATTGATGGAGAAAATTCGAGGCATACAAGCAGAGTATGATTGATATGTCGAGAAGAACGAGGTGGAAAGCTCGATAGATGAATGAGTGATGACGTCTGAAATAGGAGTTATTTTCATAAACATTTTGCATCATAATATGTCTAATTAGGAGCATTTGACTCATTTCGATTATGACATCTTAATTATTTGGCATAAGCATAAATTCCAGGAAATCAATTCTACAGGTGGATTCCCCAGTGGACAATGTAGCAAGATTGATTGAAAATTACAAAATTCAGCACCTTAATCCCCTAAGCAGTAGGGTAACAGGCTAAATTTGCAGATCTTATCTCCCTAAGCAGTAGTGGAACAGATCGAAGACTCGCTTTAATCCCCTAAGCAGTAGGGTAATAGGTTAAATTTGTAGAACTTATCTCCCTAAGCAGTAGTGGAGCAGATCGAAGACTCGCCTTAATCCCCTAAGCAGTAGGGTAACAAGTTAAATTTACAGATCTTATCTCCCTAAGCAAAGAGTGAGCAAATCGAAGACTCACCTTAATCCCTAAGCAGCGAGGGTAACAAAGTTAAATTTGCAGATCTTATCTCCTAAGCGAAAGAGTGGAGCAGATCGAAGACTCGCCTTAATCCCCTAAGCGGTAGGGTAACAGGTTAAATTTGCAGATCTTATCTCCCTAAGTAGTGGTGGAGCAGATCGAAGACTCGCCTTAATCCCCTAAGCAGTAGGGTAACAGGTTCGCAGATCTTATCTCCCTAAGCAGTAGCGGAGCAGATCGATGACAACTCACCTTAATCCTCTAAGCAGTAGGGTAACAGGTAAAATTTACAGATCTTATCTCCCTATGCAGTAGTGGAGCAGATTGAAGACCCCCTTAATCCCCTAAGCAGTAGGGTAACAGGCTAAAATTACAGATCTTATCTCCTTAAGCAGTATTGGAGCAGATCGAAGATGCGCCTTAACTCCCTAAGCAGTAGGGTAACAGGTTAAAGTATAGCAGATCTAACCTTCAGATGTTTATACTGAAGCAGATCCAAGATGATTTGGCATTCTTGTGTTTACAAGGAACAAATCGAGGACATAGCAGATTTGACTCTCAGATGTTCTCAAACATATCCAAGATGATTTGGTATCCTTGTGCTTTCAAGGAACAAATCGAAGACATAGCTGATTTGGCTTTCACGTATTTACGTTGAAGCAAGTCTAAGATGATTTGGCATCTCTGTATTGTCAGAGAACAAATCGAAGTTTGGCGTCTCCATATTCGACGGAGGGCAGACACATAGCAGATCTAACCTTCAGATGTTTATACTGAAGCAGATCCAAGATGATTTGGCATTCTTGTGTTTACAAGAAACAAATCGAGGACATAGCAGATTTGACTCTCAGATGTTATCAAATAGATCCAAGATGATTTGGTATCCTTGTGTTTACAAGGAACAAATCAAAACCATAGCTGATTTGGCTTTTACGTGTTTACGTTGAAACAAGTCTAAGATGATTTGGCATCTCTGTATTGTCAGAGAACAAATCGAAGTTTGGCGTCTCCATATTCGACGAAGGGCAGACACATAGCAGATCTAACCTTCAGATGTTTATACTGAAGTAGATCCAAGATGATTTGGTATTCTTGTGTTTACAAGGAACAAATCGAAGACATAGCAGATTTGACTTTCGGATGTTCTCACACCAAAGCAGATCCAAGATAACAAATCTAGCATCTCTATTTCGACGGAGAGCATACATAGCATATCTAACCTTCAGATGTATATACTGAAGCAGATCCAAGATGATTTGGCATTCTTGTGTTTACAAGGAACAAATCGAAGACATAGCTGATTTGACTTTCGGATGTTCTCACCCCAAAGTAAATCCAAGATAACAGATCCGCATCTCCATTTCGACGGAGAGAGCGGATACATAGCGAATCTAACCTTCGGATGTTTATACTCAAGCGATCCAAGATGATTTGGCATTCTTGTGTTTACAAGGAACAAATCAAGACATAGCAGATTTGACATTCGGATGTTCTCACGCCAAAGCAGATCCAAGATAACAGATTTGGCGTCTCTATATTAGACGGGGAGTAGATCAAAGATAGCAGATATCGCCTTCCTGAGTTGCAGTGAAGCAGATTGAAGCCGTCAAGAGGCCATTTAAAGAAGATCAAGGATCAAGAACTCAAGACTCAGCGAGCCCGAGCAAAATTGGTCCTTTTATAGTCTTTGCTCTATTCCTGTTACACAGCAATGAGCAAAGAGGAGCAGCTGTAGACACCCAATTTTGCCCAGGCCCAGAAATAAGTCCAAAAACAAAAATAATAAACCCTAAAAAAAACGAAGTGCAAGTTCAATCCAGCATTATAAATATAATTTGGCCTGATCGGAATGGCCCACTACTTGAAAAGATTTAAGGTCCATCTACAAGTTTGACTCATATGGAAATATAATCTTCAATGATATGCAATCTTAGATGTGATATGCAATCTTAGATATGATTGCAATCTTAGATATAATATGCAATCTTAGAAGATATGATTTTGTAATCTTAGAGATTTAATTTGTAGATACCTTTTAATCTTAACCGTTGATGTAATTTATCTGTACCGTCGGATTTGAGGACGTTCAACTATAAATAGAGGCATCTCCCTTCATTGTAAACACACTGGAGTTTTGGGAAGCAATAAGAATTCTTGAGAGCATTCACTCAAATTTCTCTCCTTCTTGCATTCTTACTCTCTGTGGTTTGTTCTTATTTTATTCTTCGTCTATCTTAGTTTTTCAACCTTTTTTTTTTATTTTAATTTCTTCATTTTTGAAATTTGTATATTTATTCCTATCTTTTATACATTTGATTATGTATTTTATATATTATAATATTTAACCTTTTTATATAGTTTATTTTCAAATATATATTTTCTATGCATGTATATATATTATATTATCATTTCATGTATTTTGAACTATTGCATTATATTTTTATAATTTGTAAATATTCTATTTATTCATTTTTTTAGTGTATGTCATTTATCTTATTTGTGCATAGTTTCATTTTTTTTATATGCTATGTTTAATTATTTCTTTTATGTGCTATTTTATGATATAGATTGTTGTATAATTTTTTCATGTATTATGTTTTTCTTTTAGTTTACTCACGTTTTTATTTGTTTATTATCTTATATTTACCCTAGTATGATTTTTTTTCATTAAACGTATGTTCATATTATTTAGTTTTGTCTTAATGATATTATTTATGTTTGTATGGAAATGTTAGAATATTTTGTACATCTATGCTTCATGATGCATTAATATGTCATCCTAAAACGTCATTTAAAATAATATTCCAAGGTTTTTTTAAAAAAAATAAAAGGCAATGCTTGATGTTTGGAAACTTCGAGAAAGGTAGTGCCCTAACTTACTGGGTTTCGACTTTTCTCGTTGAATTCGAATAGTCAAGCACCCTTCTAAGTGATTTTGAGTTTTCAAAACTTAAACAATTATTTCGAGATTTCAAAACATAGTGTCCTAATTTACTGGATATGGCGTTTTGTTGTTTCGAGATAGAAATTTTCGAAAGACGAGCTTAGTTTCGAAGGTTTTAAAATGTTGCGTCCTAACTTACTGGATGTAATGTTTTGACTCGTTTGAAATAAGTGAGCCTTAATTTTCAAAATTGAGACATTCTAATTAAAAGAGGCTTGCATCTTAAAACTTTCAAATTTCCGACACTAAAGACACTTGTTAATCAATTAGGTACCAATTTTTGGGCGTTACGAGGGTGCTAACCCTTCCTCGTACGTAACCAACTCCCGAATCCATTTTCTCGACTTTCGTAGACCAAAATTAATGTTTTAAAACAAAACGTTTTATAAGGTGATCCAATCACACCTAAAAAGATTGGTGGCAACTCCCGTTTTCGTTTTTCTTAAAGTCGATTCTCATTTTCCAAAACTCGATTTAAAAAATGGTTTCGACAACCATCATTGCAAAACTCAAAAGTAGAAAGATATCTCAAAATTAGGCCATATCGATAGTGGGATTAGGAGATCGAAGCACAAAAATTTTGAAGCTTTGGGAATGACCTCGCAATTTTTGAGATTTTTTTTTTTTGAGAGATCTAATTCTATAGATTTGAAGAGGAGGCTTTAGGCTTTACTTTGGTGGCTTTGATTGACAGTCTTGACACTAGAGAAGATGTTTGATAATCACAACAACGGTTGTGAGAAGCGACTGTCATAGGTAAGGAGAAGAAACCATAAGGAAAACAAGGAAAATAAGGAGAAAAAAAGTGTCCTTTTGCGTCATTCATTGACAGGACAGTGCTGGCCAACGGTGGTTCGACAGACCATGTGGCAACACCTTTAAGGAGGCTACGACTAGGGTTTCTTGGTTAGAAGGGAGAAGATGGGAAAAATAAGAAAGAAAGAAAAAGAAAAATTAAAGATAAAGGGAATGAGAGCATTTCATTCAATTTAACGGAGGAATGACCAATTTAGTGCCGTGATAAAAAATAATCAAAAAAAAATTTAGGGTGAACACCTTAATTTTAGAATGATAAAAAATAATCAAAAAAAAAATTTAGGGTGAACACCTTAATTTTAGAATGATTAATGGGGTAGCTTACTTTTTTTTTAAATGTAATAGTATGCAATTAAATGGTTTGTTCTTGTACTAAATACTTACAAGAAAAAATAAATGATATGCAGCAAATGGAGCAATGTCTATATTAATATTTAAATATTTGATTGAGTTGGTGTCACCTTTAACCGTGTCCCAACTTAATTAAGAAAAGTATAAAAATACATTTTCATATATAAATAAATTATATTATCATGAGGGTATTTATCTTTTTATACTTTTAATAAAACCAATAAAAAATTGTATATAGTAAAATTTAAACACATATCACCAATATATATAAAATATTTTCTTTAACACTTCAACTAAAATTTATTTTGATATTTATATATATTTCAATGTTATAACACAAATTTTTTCACTCATATTGATTGTATGTATTGATAATATTATTGATTGAGTTGGTACATAAATCAACTCGATACCATTCCAAGAAGAATAACGATAACATTATAAACAATTAAAGTGTTTAATATTCTTAATTTAATATATTTATCTGTTTAAATTTTATTTTATTTATAATTTAAATTAATTTTTATTTAAATTTCATACATATTACACATTTTATTATTAATTTCGAACATTATATTTCCTTACTAATTATTGAATATTATTTTTAAACACGCATTACGAACATTAAATGTAATTTTAACACGCTTGTGATAATAGAATTCTTAATATAACTTATATAAGTTTAAGTATATATTTGTAAATTGTAATACTAAGCTACAAAATATTTTTTTTTTTAAAATGAAGATAACTTTCTTGAGTTTGGATATCATAATTTGGACATCTCATAAATCTCGAGGTCTGCGGCTCAAAAGGTTTTGTTGGAAGTTTAAAAATTGTTGATTACTATATTTGGTTTATGCTACATTTTAGAAGGAAAAAAAAGAGACATTTTTACTCTTGTAAAAAATGGAAGTCCCAAAATAAGAAAGCAAAACAATGATTTGTTTGTGAGGTTTTGAAAGGTTGAATTTCTTCCAACAAAAAAAAAAAAAAAAGCATGAAACTCGGTCAAACAAATTGTTGATCTGCCTTTTGTTTCTCTTGTTACCATTTATTTAAACCCCATTTCTCGTTATCATCAGATCATTCATCAGCATTGCAGTTTTCTTTTCTCTAATTTATCTTAGAGAAACTACTGCATTTCTTTTGAATCACTTGATTCCCTCTTCTTTTTTTATATCAATAAACCAAAGTAAAACAAGCCTAAACCTACCGAAACCCAAAGAAAGATGGCCCGCCAAGTTATCGTTGTTGCTCTTATTTTCATGGCTGTTGTTGGCGCATTTGTTGCCGACGCAGCACCATCACCAGCCCCTTCGCAAGCCCCTTCTTCCTCACCTTCTGGAGCTCCTGCTGGTGGCCCCATCAGCGCTAGCCCTAGCGAGGGCCCCTCTGCTGAAGGATCCGAGGCTGAAGGACCCGATGCTGAAGGACCCGATGCCGATGGACCCGATGCTGAAGGACCCGAAGGTGATGACGTTGACTATACTGAATAAATAATTTTTGCAGTTACGATAACCCACTGTTTTAAGTTTTCAAGTATTTATTTATACCATGTTTTGACATGGAGCTTGAAACCATGTAACTAAACTACTCTATATCCTTACCACTTTTGGACCACGAGCAAGCAATTTAATTTTATCTATATATGCTCTTTGCATTTCCTTGTTGATTCAAAGGTTCAAGTTAGATAAATTTTGGAATGTCAAAGAAATAACTTATATAATAATTATCCGCATCTTAATTTTATTTTACTTATTTGACTACGAAGGCATTCATGATGAAAATTTTCATCTTGAATTCTTGTATAATCATATGACAAAAACTATTTAGGATTAGAGCAATTACATCTCCTTGTTAAGTTGTGTTGGTACAATATAAAACAAAGGAGGAGGATAAGGTGGCGCTATGGAGGCCAGTTCACCTGTAAATGTCGATAGTCAGAACAAGAACAAGAGAATAGGTTGGTTGAGAGGGCAAATGTTCAGAGTAACCCTAAGATGGTCAAAGGTCGATCCCCTGTTCAGTGCTTTCTAAGGTATTTACAGGAAAGGTCCCCTTGTCTATTGGTATGACTTTGGCTAGATAAGCATTCGCAATAGATAATCATAGTTGCATATTATGGGATTCTATCAATATGAGGTAGTCAAGCTGAAATAGACTCCTTATTATCTTGGAAGTGTGTTCGCATTATGATAGTGTTCTCCTTTAAGCCCGAGTGGTAGGCTTCGTTTGAAGTGGGATAGGTGGCTAGGCTGAAAAGGTCAATATGGAGTCAACCATGCCTCTTATGTTAATGCATGTTATAACACCCTTTTCTCAATCCGGTTGTCGGAATTGAGCCACAGGAGGTTACCATGTGAAACTCACATAACATACACATACTTCAAACATACATGGTAAACCATGCCATGGACTAATAGGTGGTGGGTTAATCCTGCGGGACGTTCATCTAAGCATTGAAATTCATATGGCTAAACTGCGGATTATTCCATGGATATAATTATTGTGGATATTAATTTATAAAATTTCCTGTAGATACCTAAAATGGCAAACTATCCCGCAGACACCCTACAATGTGACAGGTCCCGCAAAACTTAAAATGTGAAACAAAAAGGAGCTGAATTTCATTTTTCATATCATACATCACGAAAATCCAAAGTAATCACCTTCAAAATTTAACATGTTTTTTTTTCAAATAAACAAACGACTATATACATGTCATTTAAACTGACTCAATTAAGAACATGAGTTTACCACAAATTCATCGGATAGTGTGAGCTTTTCGTTGATCTGGTTGCTATGCTCTGAATGTTCAAAATCTACAAGATAAAAGAAATCTAGGCGTAAGTATTAAGAATACTTAGTAAGCTTATACAAATTACCTAGTTAACTTACCTCACACAATAATTATATGTTAATTTAATACGCAGACATAGTTTACCTATCAGCCAACACAATTCACAACAAGGTAAGTGCGTATACTTCATCATATATAGTATATTGAGTACGCAATATGATACAATAACACTCTTCTTATCAAATTCATTCTTATACCTTTCATTGATGCGGACACCAATTATAATAGTCAATTCTATAACAGCCCATTTTTAGTCAAATCGGAACAATGGGTTCGGAACCATAAATTAGAAGTTGAAATAATTATTTTATTATTATTTTAATGTCTACAGCATGATGATATGTTTTGTGCAAATTTTGTTAAGAAATTTTATCGTTTGATTAGTCAATTTGATAAAAAGGACTAAATCGCGTAAAATGTAAATCTTGTGTTCTACTAGCTAAAGGTGTCTAATAGCTATAAAACTTTAATGTAAGAGTCCTTATGTGGTAATTAACCCATTTTTTATGAGTGGATAAGTATGGCCATTAATTAGGTGAATTAATTAAGGTTAATATAGTAAATGTGTAAAAATATGTTAGTAAAATAATAGAAAAACAAATGGTTATCATCTTTCTTCATCTTCTAGCCGAAATTAAGCTAAGAAAGACACCATTGTTCTTGTCTCAAGCATTCGGCCATCTCTCTCCTTGCATGTAAGTTCAATTTTTGTCTCGTTTTTAATTATTTCTATGTTTTTGAGATCGTTGCAACTAGGTCTAGCTAGCCCAGGGACTATTTTACAAAATTGTTAAATATTTTGAATGTTTCTATTGATGACTACATGTGTGTTTTGATGTTTTATGATAGATTATGAATGTTGGTTGTGAATTATGCAAGTTTTGTTAAGTGATTTTTAGTGAAAATGCAAATTAGGGACTAAATTGTGAAATGTGGAAACTTTGTGGTTAAAATGTGAAATAAATGAAAAATATGCACTGCTAGGGGCATAATTCAGCTAGCATGGGTTAGTCTTAAATTGCATGAATTTGTGTTTTTATGAAATAAGGACTAAATTATAAAATTTGTGAAATATTTAGGGCAAAAGTGTAAATATGCTTTAATAAGTGTTCTAAATTGAATAGTGAGGTAATTAAATAAGCTGATTTTGATTATATTTAGATTAAAAAAAATAAATTCGGAGCTAGATTAAGGGAAAAACAAAGTTCTCGACTAATAAACCAGTTTAGCTATTTTTACGTCCGAGGTAAGCTTGTATGTGATAAATTTCATTATAAATTTATTTTAAATGCATTGATATTACATAACTGTGAATACGAGACTACGGACATATTCGACAATGATTCGACGATGATTCGACATTCGAAATCCTGGTTGAACCTTAGGAATGGATTAGGATACTAGTGGCATGTCATTAGGGAATACATTTATTTGGCTTCAGGCCATGATATCAGCACTCCGGGTGTGAGTTTCATTGATTTGGCTTCAGGCCAAGATATTAGCACTTCGGGTACGAGTTTCATTGATTTAGCTTCAGGCCATGATATTAGCACTCTGGGTGCGAGTTACATTGATTTGGCTTCAGGTCATGATATTGGCACTTAGGGTGCGAGACTCCCGAGTATCTGAATTCTATTTTAAATGGTTCAACGGGTATATTGAAGATGTGAATCGGTAAGAAATAGATACGTATCGGTACAGGTATGTACGAAAAACTATTCAATCAACGAGTTAAAGGAATTTGAAAGCTTATGATTAATTATGTGGTTAAACTCTATGTTAACTAGGTGATTAATGTTTAAATGCAATTTATGTCATTTATTTTGAAATGTAAAATGTAAATAAATGGTGAGACTTATTTCTTATTTTCATACGATTTTACTAAGCTATAAATCTTATTTTGTTTATTTTTCCATGTTTTATAATGAATTCAAAGCTAGCTCGGATTCGGGGATCGTCGGAGACTCCATCACACTACCCAACTATCAATTTGGTACTTTTAAGCTTGTGTTTTGGTTATATGGCATGTATAGGATTATGAGTTGATAATGATTTTAGCCATTTGAATTGGCTTGTAAATGTTTATGTTTTGGATTGTATATATAGCCATGTGAGTTAGCTTATATTGGTGATTTTGATGATGTATATAAGTGTGCAAATGGAATTTGTTTTGAATTTGGTAATTGTCCTATAAATGCTAATTGTGAAGGGTAGTTTTTGAATTAGTATTTGGAGTATGAAATAGTCCATGTGTGAGGAATGATATGTTTGTGATATTAGGTGAAATAATGCATGTTTGAATGTATCCATATTAATGATTTGAGATTTTGGGTATTGGTATGAAATTGTTTGGCATAATGTAGATTATGTGTGCCTTGTTATGGTTGGTAATAAAATGGTATGATTTATGTTTGGATGAGTTTAGAAGAATGCCTATTAATGCTATGATTTGGTGCCTTTGAGTTTGATATAGGCGAGCATAAACTTGGGTGCAAAATGGCTTGGTAAATAGCCTATTTTTGTCCACACGGGCAGAGACACAGGCGTGTGTCTCAGCCGTGTGCGACGCACGGTCAGATTACACAGCCGTGTGTCTGCTAGTGTTGAATTAGAAATCAAGTCAGTATGCTCCACACGGCCTTACACACGGGCGTGTGACTTGGCCGTGTGGCATAAGTTAGTATACTCTACAGGTTTAGCACACGGCTTGGCACACGGGCATGTATGGCCATTTTTGGGCACACAGGCGTGTGTGTTGACCGTGTGACCTAAGTCAGAGAGTTACACGGGGTCGGACACTAGCTGGGACACGGCTATGTGCTCCCATTTCGAATGTCCACATGGCCTGTGACACGGACGTGTCTTTAACCATGTGAGACACACGGCTGGGCCACACGGGCGTGTGTCCCCTGTTTTTGAAAAAACTTTCTAAGTACTCTAAAAAGTTGCAAAGTAATCAGTTTAGTCCCGAACCACTCCCAATGCATGTTTAGGGCCTCGTAAGCTCGTATTAGGGACAAAATGTTTGATTGTGAATGAAATGTATATGATTTGATTCATTGCATATGAAATGTATGTTTAAAATATGGTATAAGTTCGATAATTCTCCATAACTCTATTCCAGCGTTGAATACGAGTGAGGGTTGTTACAAATTCCTCCATTTCCCTTCGTTATTTAACTTGACAATTTCACATTTCACATATTTTATATTACCTGATGAACATTGTAAAAAAAATCAAAATACAGGTAAGCTTCACATTAAAGTCTCATCCGAGCTAATCACGTATAGAAGTGTTAGGTTACTCGTCCAGGCTAAACCATTATCAACAAAATGAAAGCCTGGTCAGGGCTGTATATACATGTAAGGTTACTAGTCTAGGCTAAACCTTTAAAATGACATCAGATTACCGGCCCAGGCTAAATCTGTGCCACATGTATCTTCGAGTACGTAACAAATGTTGGATATCGAAATTATTAGGAAATAACATGTAGCCTTATGTATGAATCTTTTACTAAGTTCATCGGGAAGCTTTCACTTTGTAAACTTATTCTCATTCCTTGGTGTCATCATTCAATATCTATTCTCTCAATACTTAACAACCCAAATATGACTTAGAAAATTTTTAATTATATAATTAAAGAACAAAATAAAATTGAATAATTTCATTTTGTATGAATTTACCTGGCAGAATAATAACGTGCCACGGTAGAGTCTACCCAAAAACTTTCCCTTTCTTGTGATTTTCTCTTGCCGGGTTTAAATCTTAATCTATAACATAATTTTAATTCAATTTTTATCAACCATTATCATTCATCAGCTTAGAAACATATAAGTAAGTTCAATTTCATCACTCTAGCTTCCCTTAAACCTAACACTTAAACAGTCAAGCCCGTCATAGCAATATTTATGGAAATCTTAAGCAGGTTTCGAAATGTCTCCATTTTAGTTATTATTCGAAACTAACTGTAACAGCCTATTTTCAGTGGTGTCAAAAACAGTGGTTTCGGGACCACGATTCCGACTAGTGAGTTAATATCTTAATGTTTATTGAATGTCTATAAGGTTATTGTAAGGTTGTATTAAATTTTCGTTAAAACATTTTGAAGTTTAAATGATTAATTAGGTAAAAAGGATCAAATTTTGAAAGACGTAAAAGTTGGTTTCTAATAGTTAAATGGATTAATTGGCTTTTGAAATGTAAATTAATGGACTTATTTGGTAATTATGTCATTCATAAAACTAGTGGTCAATAATGGACATGATGTAATTATTTTATAAGTTTTAAACCAAGTGTAAAGTAGTAAAATAGTAAATAAGTGCATAAAAAGGAAAAATTAGCTATCATCGTTTTCAATTTCACTTTGATTTTGCTGAAACTTCGATTGTTAAGCTAAAGGATTTTCAGTCAAGCTTTCTTTGATGCATGGTATGATTTTGAATTCCATTTTTATTTATTTTTATATTTTTGAGTTTGCTTTGGCTTAATCTACTTAGCCCGAGGGTTAATTTGCAAAATTGTTTGAGGTTGGGGGACTTGCCATGAATTAATTTGATGTGTTTGGGATATTAAGTGATGGATAATTAAAGTTAGTTGTTATTTTGTTATGAGATTTTTAGTGAATTTAAGGTTTAGGGATTTATTTGTTAGAATGGTAAATCCCATGTATATTTTGTGAATGATGAAAAATACGGGCTGATATAAATATATGGAAAAATTGACTAATGTGGATTTCATTTAAAAACGGTTGAATTTTAAGTTTTCGGATTAGGGACTAAACTGTTTAAATGTTAAAGTATTAGGGGTAATTTTACTATTTCACATTAATATGGATTGTAGGTTTGAATTGGATATTTGAAGTTATTTGAAATACTTAATTACATGACAAGATTATTTAGATCAAGATACGCAACGAGACAAGCTTAAGAAACACGACAAGCCTTAGAATGAGAGCTTCCTCTATGACGAGGAAAATGAGATTTTTGAAATCCTTTGTGGGGACATCCCAAAGCCTTGGAAATTCTTTAAAATTAGGAAAATATGCCTTAGATGTGGTTAGGGGTTTCTAATGGTAGGTTGATTGAATATTTACCACTACTTTCTTCAAGTGGTGGTTACTTTGGCGATATTTGTGACTATAATGAGAAAGAAATTGCTGATGAGAAACTTGTGTTTCCTGCCCGTTAGTATATTTTTGTTTTTTGTGTTTTATTTATGCTAGTACTAATATTATTCTCACATTAATTTTTTTCAGATTCAGACGAATAAGGTATGATAGACACCAAAGACCCTGTTACTAGCGCTATTGATCCCACTGTTTTGGATGATCCTTGTAACAGCTCGGTTTTAGCTAAATAGAAACAGTGGTTTTGAAACCACAAATCTAAGGTCTTAAAATTATTTTAATATTATTTTTTATGTTTACAGCATGTGAATAGATATGTGTGAAAATTTCGTGAGCTAATTTTATCGTTTAATAGCTCAATTTGAGAAAAAAGACTAAATCGCGTAAAATGCAAAAGTAGCATGCTATAAGTTAAAAGTGCCAAATGGCTATGGTTTTCTAAATGGGAGGTCCTTAAGTTGTTATTATACCATTAATAGCTTGAGTGGACCATTATGGACATGTATTAGTTAATATTTATGTTTTATAATAAGGGTTAAAATTGAAAATTGATAATTAAAGCTTAAATAATTAAAACAAAAGCATTATCATCTTCATTTTCATGATCCATAACTGAAAATAAAGAAAATAAAGTAAGCTTGAAGCTTACTTAGGGTTCGGCACTTGTGTGGCTTAATTGAGGTATGTTTTGAGCTTGGTTTTTTATGATTTCTATGTTTTTGTGATCGTTGCTTTGAGTACTAGCTAGCCCGTACCCTAATTTTTGAAATTGTTGATGAATTTTTTAGTTGCCAATGATGAGTGTTTGAGCTTTTGAATGTTTGATTATGGAAAATGAGTATTTGTTGATAGATTATCTTGTTTTGTAAAGTGATTTTTAGTGAAATTACATAAAAGGGATTAAGTTGAGAAAATGTGAAATGTTGTAGTTAAAAGTGTGAAATAAATGAAAATATGGGCTGTTATGAAGCTATAGAGAATTCGGCTAAGCATGGGCTATATTAAATTTTGTGAATTTTGTGTATTTTTTAAATAGGGACTAAATTGTAAAAATATGAAACTTTAGGGGCTAAAGTGCAAAAATTCCCAAATATGTGTTTGTGTAATAAATTGAATGTGTTGATGAATAAAATAGTTAATTTTGAATGTATATAGATCAAAAACGAAAGAAATCGGATATAGATCGAGGGAAATCAAAAGTTATCGGGTAATCATTCGATTTGTCTATCCCGACTACAAGGTAAGTTCATATGCAAATAAATGTCTTTGAATTGAGTTATATATGTTTTATTATCATTGAATTTCTATGAATATCGAATGAGTAAATACGAGCATGAATCGATGGAGTTACGACATCCAAAAGTCCCGTACGAACCTTAGGAATAACATAGGATACAAATGTCATGACATTAGGTTATCGAGATATGATTACATGTAAGACCATGTCTGGGACATTGGCATTGTATTGAGATTATGTGTAAGACCATGTCTAGGACATTGGCATCGTTAATCGATTTCGTGTAAGACCCTGTCTGGGACAGTGGCATCGATATGTATTAACATGTAAGACCATATCTGGGATATGGCATTGTATGAGCTTATGTGATTTCTGAGTATCCTTATTGATTCCGAACGGTTCAACAGGCAAAGTCAAGTCGAGAAAGAGTATGTGAATGAGCTAAGTGATTCAAGTACGTACGAAATTCATATGAGATTTGAGAAGAGAAGGTAATTGATGAATTGGTTTAAGACATTGAATATAAGTTCAATGAGAAAGGTTTGTAAATTTTGACTGTGATTAGCTATGTTTAGCATATTTGAAATGATATGCAAAGGTTTATATGATAGCTTTATTTGTATATGGCTTGCTAAGCTTTTAAAGCTTACTTTATGTGTTCTTTCTATGTTTTATAGATTATCGAAGCTAGCTCAGACATCGGGGATCATCAGAAACTATCATCACACTATCGACTACTTGTTGGTATTTTTGGATGCTTGTAAATTTAGTATATAGCATGTATAGGCTATTGTGTTGATGATATGTTTTGAGATATGGAATAGCCATGAGATTTGGCTTGTAAATGTTGGTGTGTATGGCCATTTAAGTTGGCTTGAATTATATGTTTGATAAATGAGTATTGTGATGTATATAATGCCTTATATGTTGGCTTATTTGGTATGGTTATGTGTTGGTTATTTTGGATAGTTGTAAGTTGGTATATTAAAGCTTGCAAGATTGACATATAGTGGTTTGATTTTGAGATGATGATATGATGCAAAATATGTCATGATATAGATGATAATTTGATGAGTAAATGTATTTAGTAGCTATGTAAGTTGTGATGATTTTGGCTTAATGATTTGGTATGTTTTAGTTATGGAATTGAGCAGTTGAATTCGTTGTGAATAAATGACATGATATGAGTATAATTTGTCATGTTTTTTGTTGTTAAAGATGTATGGAAATGGTGCTATTTTGGTTGTTATGTGTGTTTGTGAAAAGGGTGGTAAATTGGCTTTGCAAATGGCCTATTTTTGTCCACACGGGCTTGTGTCTCAGCCGTGTGTGACACACAGTCATGCTACACGGCCGTGTGTCCCCTGGGGTACCCTTTGAATTAAAGTCAGTATACCCTACAGTTTTGACACGGCCTAGACACACTAGCGTGTCTTCTAGCCTTGTGTGGCCTGAGGGCTGGCACATGGGCATATAGTCGGCCGTGTGACCTAAGTCAGTAACCCCCTTAGATTTCACACGGCCTGGCACACAAGCATGTCCTCGGCCTTGTGGTACAAGTCAATATGTATGTCTTGTTTTCACACGGCTTGTGACACAAGCGTGTTTGGTGACCATGTGAGGCACACAGCCTGTTCACACGGGCGTGTGACCCTGAAAGTAAAGAAAATTTTCTAAGTTTCTTAAAATTTGCAAATGTTATCGGTTTAATTCTGAACCTCTTCTAAGCACGTTTTAAGGCCTCATAGGCCCTATTAAGGGACGATGTGGTTATGTATGATTGATGTTTATATGGAAATACTTAATGTATGTTGAATGTATTCTTTTGTGTTGTGATTGATCGGTAATACCTCGTAGCCCTATTCCAGCGACGGATACTGGTTAGGGGTGTTACAGTCCTAATATGATATTTGTGCACAAGCTTTGAAACTCCCTTTAAAGGGCTAAGGGTTGCTATTGAGATGGCGATGTACGCTATCATAGACTTGCACAGGTCATCTAATATTGACAAGGCTACTGAAGACAAGGCCTTAGTTGTAGCAAGAAAGTGGAAGGCTTTTAAGAACAAGGCCCGTGAAGATGCCAAGTTTTGGCAGGACAAAGCTAAAAAGTACAAGATTAAATAGGACACAACTCAAGTAGCGTTGAAACTGGAGCAACGGGTTCATACCCTTACCAAGTCCCAACTTGAGGAGAAGGTTGTTGAGGCCTCTGATTTAGGCATAAGGAAAGTCATCATGGGGATGCAGTTACACCATGGGCCTCTCTACATGTATAATTTAGATCTCAATCCCTTCAAAAGTATTACAAGCTACGAGGAGAAGAATATTGGGTTTAATATATTCGACTCTGATGGTCCTAATAGATGAGTTGTCATAGCCAACACCCAGCCTAGTAAGATATTATCCGTTTTGGACGCACATGGCCCCCTTGGCTTTTTTCTTAGGAGAGCTCATAGACCCCCAAAAGGCCTCTTACCACTTAAATGTTGTCACCCCTTTATATAGCTCAAGCCTTTCCCATTCTTTGTCGATATAAGATTTGCCTAGGGTGTTACATTCACCCCTTTAAGGACTTAACATCATCATTAAGGTTTTCCCCACCATTACTCAAGAGGCATAATGAGTGGCTCTGATACCAATAAATGTCATAGCCAATAGCCAACCTAGTAAGATATTATCCGCTTTGGGCACACATGGCCCTCATGGCTTTGTTCTTGGGAGTGCCCATACACCCCCAAAAGGCCTCTTACCACTTAAGTGTTGCTACCCCTTTATACAACCCAGATCTCTCCCATGCTTTGCCGATATGGGATTTGCCTAGGGTGTTACATGAGTATTCAGAGAAAATGAGGCCTCTGTATGTATCTAATATTCTTAAAGGGGAAAGTTCAATGGCCCAAAATGGTGTATAATGTGGGAAACCTAAGGCTCCAGTTAGTGGTGAGGATCCTCCTGGTAATAAGATTGTTGAAAGTGTTAGGGGGTCCTGATGTTGAGAAATAGTTGTATTTTGTAATTAATTTTCTTATAATAATAAAAAATTCTATTTTTCTTTTACTGATTTGTTTTTTTCTACTTTGGATTGTATGCAGGATAGTAATATGGCAACTTTAAGTTATAAATTTATAGTCGTATGTCCAAAAATTATCAATGTTTAAGCTCTTGGTTTCTTTGAGTTAAATCTAAGTCGAGCACATTAGCAGGCCATTTGCTTGATACAAACCATTTGGGATTATTGAAAATATAATATGAAATTCAAACCATCCGTTGATAATATAAGAAATGTATAACCCATTTGTAAGAATGTGTAGTATTTGTTGATTCTTACTAATACATAGTGTTCAAAGGATTACAAAGATAAAGTTATGCCTCACCTTCGTTGAGAGCCCAAAGAGTTCACATGGAGGCTTGAGTAAAGTGACCCTACTCCCAGACACATAGGGGAGGCTTATGAAAAGTAATAATATAACCCTGCTCCCAGATGAATAAGAGGAGGCTTATGGAAAGTAATATTATAAATAATATAACCCTGCTCTCAAACACATGTAGGGAGACTTACAGAAAGTAATAATATAGTCTTGTTCCCAGACGCATAGGGGAGGCTTACGGAAAGTAATAATATAATCCTACTCTCAAACACATGGGGAAGGCTTACGAAAAATAACAATATTCTTTTATTTGTTGTTTAAAATTCTTATATTTGTTGTTCTTCACTAGTTTGTAACAAATTTATCTAAAACAAAACTAGTTTGTATCAAATTGGTTATTCATTTATTTGTTGATTCATTTGTTTTTCTTTTTTGGATTTAAGATTTTAGTTTCAATGATGAATGAAAAACCAAACTTTTTTAGTTTGTATAATGTTAAAAAACAATTTACAAAAAAGAAGAAAATAAATTATGGAAGAAATTTATAATTTTTTAATATTTTTTTCTGAAGTTTTAAAATTTTTTATTTTAAATAATTTTAATAATTTTTTGGATTTTAAAAAATTAAATATATATTTTTTAATTTTTTTGATTTTTTTAAAACTAATTACTTGTTTATATGGCATACACGTGGACGGTCACATTAGCAAAGTTAACGATTATTAACTTTTCCTTCTGTTTTGGGCTAATTTGACAATAAATAAATAAATATAAGGATTAAAAAAGATGAAAACTTTCAATTGAGGACTAAAATATTTTTTGGTAAAGTTGAAGGATGAAATATGTGATTAAGTCAAAAAAAAGTATGACCAACAACTGCAAGATTTGTTTTTTTTTTTTTTTTTACAAAGGGGCATAAAAGGTGATTCATTTAACTAAGAAATGTCATTAAAGGTGTGTTTGTTTGCCAGGAAAACATTTTTCGGAAAATATTTTCCTGATTTTCTGGGTGTTTGTTTGACTGAAAACCATTTACATGGGGAAAATGTTTTCAAAATCACGAGTAAAATGCCTATGCTTTTAGGGAAAATTTCTTACGGAATTTTTTTTCGTAAGACATTTTCCAACTCTCACCAGTCTTTCCCCCCTTGCGCCGTTCTTCATCTTCCTTCTTTTCTATCCAGGTACTTTCCTCCTACTTCTTCTATTATTCATATTTTCATTTTCATTTTTCCTTAGCTTTTCGCATATATTCTCTTCTCAGGGCTGCTGTTTCGTTTCACTTTGTGATTCCAACTCTCACCAATCTTTCCTAGTCAAGCCGTTTTTTGTCTTCCTTCTTCTTCATCCAGGTAATTTTCCTCCTTCGACTTCCTCTGTTTGTTGTTTGCTGCAATTTGTTGTTTGCTGCAATTCTATTAATAATCGAAACTAGGGCATTCCTTCTTACCAAAAACAAAAACCCCTTTATAAGTATTTTCAGTTAAGCTTTAAGATTCGGTAAAAAATCAATTTTTTTTATAAATAAATTATCTCTGCTTCCTCATGCCATTAACCATACCTCGACCCATAGCTTCTTCTTCGCTTGTAAGCACTCCAAAACCCTAAGTTTTCATATTTCCCTTTCTTGGGTTTCTAGAAAACAAGGTAGAGTTTCCCTTTCTTTGGGATTTGGTCATTTTCATAAATTGGCTTTTATATATATATATATATATATATATATATATATATATATATATATATATATAAACTTCTCTCGGGTTTTGGGTGCCATGAACTTTTTTACCTTTAATTCTCATTCTTAGCTTTGGGTTGGTTCTTTTTTCTCGTTGAAACGCTATGAACTTTACTAGTCTTTGCCCGAGTTTTAACCAAACATAATGAAACCAAAAGCAGAATAGCTTTTGTCTTTCTGTTAATTGAAATGAAATAGCAGCATGTTTTTCAACATTTAAATGAAGGACTTGTGATATTCTTGACATATATACATTAGTTAGATAGATTTTAGTTTTAACATAGCAGTTTTGGTTTTGTTGTTTGCTGTAATTTGGTTTAGTCTTTTAATGCCGAATAGCTGTTTGCTGTAATTTTCTGTTTGCTGCAATTCTATTAATTAGTTGTAAGTTTATTTGTAACCACTTCATATTAGACATGCCGAATAGCTTTTGTCTTTTTGTTCATGTTGGAAATAAATTTTAGTTTTGAAAATGAGTTTTTTTTTTTGCCATTAACACTGTCCACCTCGATTATTTAAGGAATTGAAACTTGGGGTTTAGTCCTACTCTTTAATTTAACTATCAGAGTATTGCTTTTCAGTTTTAAACCCAATTGAATTGCAATGAATTAAAATTTTAATTGAAAATTTGCAATGAATTAAGCTCTTGAAATTAACTTTTTCCTCAAAGCCAAAAAATAATGATGTGGGAAATAGGTATGGCTTTAGATTATAAGCTTAATTGATTTTTGGGTTAATATATTCATCACAACAAGCAGTGCCATTGTCAACCCTGCATTTATCAAATCATGGATGTTACAAAAAAAGCCTCCATAGAGATCTCATATCTGACAGAGATTTACGTAACATTTACTCTCTAAAAGATTCAACCATGAGGCATATATCTATTGTATTGAGAAAGATTCATACAATAATAATGCATTTAGAATGAAAAGAGTGGAGATATGAGATACAAAGTGCATCTATCTAGTTATTCATGATACTAGAAGAAAGAGTAGACAACAAAATCATATTTAATTAAAACATGTAAATGATTTGCTTGAAATGACTAATTTCATGCTTCATATTACTTCATTTGGTTGTCTTGAATTTCTTGATATGGAATTGTAGCTGGAAAACTGAACTGACTTGGTAGCTTGTTTCTTAGGCTCCGTTTGTTTTTGACAATCGATAATGGATGTTGCTTTTGTTTTTACATGATTGAATTATGTTACTCTGTTGATCATAACATGCAAAAATTTGTAGCTTGTGCTTGTTGTTTTGTTCAATTTTTGTTGCTTTCTATTTGTAGGGTTAATAACATGTGTAATTTCTTTGAAAACACATAATAGTTAAGGGAAGGAGCAATGTGATGTTGAGGTTATCGACCGACATTCTAGATGTGGTTCACATGTATAAATTTGGTGCATGGGTAGCAGCAAGTTGGCATATAGACAAAGAGTTGTTATTTTGTTGTTTGATTCATTTATTTATTTCATAAAACCATGAAATAATTCAATGAGTTGTTATCTAAAAATCAACCAAAAACAGCTAATTTGAGTGTTGGAAATAGTAAATGGAACATCTTTTTCTTGAAATTCTAGCAGAGGAGGCCCAAAAAGGAAATAAGCCTTCTAATACTTTCAAAGCAGTTTCTTTTAATCGAGTTGCCGTAGCTATTTCTGAAAGATTTCAAGTCCAATGCGATACGAAGCATGTGTAAAATTATTTGAGGACTGTAGAAAACCAATGGCAGATTATATGCACAATTCAGGATGAAAGTGGTTTTGGATGGGATGATAATATGAAAATGATCACATGTGATAGAGCGACATATGATGCAGCAATGATGGTAATATATGTATATATATGTTAAGTATATTTCAATTGTTTTTTACTTGTTATTCTAATTGTGTATAATATCCAACAGGCACACAAGAAGTATGAACCATTTTTGAATAAAAGCATTGATCATTATGATGAAATAGCTTTGGTTGTTGGCAAAGATAAGGCAACAGGGAGTTTTGCCAGAACATTTGCTGATATAGATTTGGATGATGGTAACCAAGATTCAGTGCCTATAGACGGAGACAATGAAGAGATTGAAGAGGTAAGAACAAATGTATCTTCATCTGGCACATCCAAACGTAAAAGAAAAAATGTTCAAGAAAGTGTCGTTGATGAACAAATTAAATTTGTGGGTGAACAACTTGGCAAAATTGCTAATGCTTTGGAACAATTTATTGCAGATAAGACACCACATCTTTACGAAGAAGTGATGTCAATGGAGGTAGAAGGATTTGATGATGACTTCCTGTGTTTCGTGTTTGATTTTCTAGTAAGTCATGAATCCGAGGCCAAAGCTTTTTTAGTTAAAAGTAAGAAGCATAGAAAAATTTGGCTTCAAAAATGTTCTCAAGGTTGAATATATTGATACTTTTAATGTGGTGTAATATTAGTTATGCACTTGGACAATATTGTTGTTATTATGTGGTGTACTACTAATTATGCATTTGGATAATATTATTAATTTCTAGTATTAATTGTGGTTTGGAAGCTAATTTATAATTATTCAATCCTTATTTTTATTTTTTTATAACACAATTACAAATAATTTATTTAACTTGGTTATTTTCAATTTATGACGGTTAATAATCTAGCTTAATAATTGAGTATTATTATTTATTTAATTTGATTTATTTATTTATAAATAAATCATTGCAATATATGTAAAAACAATTTAAAGTATAAATTTATTAAAAAAACAATTTAAAATATAAGTTTATTAATATATGTAAAAATAGCTTTTCTGGAAAATATTTTCAGGAAATCTGCCAAACAACAGAAAATATTTTACACAAATTCATCCAAACACCAGAAAAGTAAATCATTTCCAAAAAAAGTAAATCATTTTCCAGAAATCATTTTCCGGAAAATATTTTACTGACAAACAAACAGAGCCTAAATAGAATGGAGTAAATAGAGGACGGATAATCCAACCTAAACTTGAGCTCTTGCTCACAATTTAAATCAAGACGGCTAAAAAAGTCTACCACCTTTTTACCCGATTGAACTGAAATCTAAAAAATCAAATAAATTTAGTTTTGGACTCATTTAACAAATGTCTCAAAAATCCAACAAACCAAACCTGAGTTAATTGGGTGTGAAAGAGAATGATTTGAGAAGCATTAGGCTCTTGATAAAAAGAACAAAGAAAAGGTAAAGAATATGGTGTAATGGGGAATTTCCCATTCTTTTAAATTGATCTCAACAACATCAATTACCAAATTACCTCTTTATTTCTCAACATTTATCTTCTAACAAATCAAAAGTAAAATAAGGCTCCACTTAAGTTTGGGGTATTGAAGATTGAGTTTTTTCCGCAAATAAAACAAAAAACTCGGTCAACCAATTTGTTCATTTCCCTTGCATTAGCCAAATCTTTCTCGTCACCATCTATTTAGACCCCCTGCCTGTAGTTCTTTCATTTATATATATCTTCGACAAACTCCTGTTTTTCTTTTGAATCCTTTTTTCCTATATATGTGAATAAACTAAACCAAGGAAAAACAGATAAAATACGATCAAAAACCAAAAAAAAAAAAAAAAGAATTAAGAAATGGCTCGCCACATTATTGTTGTTGCCCTTGTTTTCATAGCTATTGTTGGGACATTTGCTGCTGATATATCACCGTCACAAGCCCCATCAAGAGCTACCAAGACTTTTGCTCCTTATGGGTCGCCATCTTCATCCTCCAATACTATCAGCGCTAGCCCAAGCGAGAGCCCTAGCCCAAGCGGGAGCCCTGAGAAAAGCAGCGAAGGACCCTCTGCTGACTCTCCCGATTCAGATTCTGATGAAGATACCGATGAAGATGAAGAAGCTGAAGGACCAGATTCTGATGAAGACAGTGACTACAATGCATAATTCAATTCAATGATGCTTATTAAAGCTTCAACATTATTTCTGCATTTGCATAAATCAGTCTTTGTAGTAGTTTCCAAAGTACTTTTCCTTGTTTCGGTGTTAAACCTAAAACCATTTACTTGTTTCTCTTCTGTTTTCTTGGAGTCACGTCCAAGCAATTAAATCTAATATGTACTATATTAGAATTTTCTTTCAATGCATGGAATGTTTAGTTAACTAGCTAAATTCTTTGTCCGACCATTCGCCAACTATTTGCCACGTGTATAGATAAATATTAAATAAATTCTAAATTAATTGGATGTTGGTTTTCTTTAAAAATAGTTTAAGTTTGAACAGTAGTACAAAGAATATTTTATTATACAACTGATATTAGTGTTTATTATTTTAGCTTAAAATAAATATTTTAGAACCTCGTGTGATGACTTAATGGTTAAGAGTGTTCATCACCTCATGTATAGTTTAGATTCAAGTTGTATTAATCATGTTTGTTGTTCAAACTTTACCATTTTATTATAATTCAAAAAAAAATATTTGATTGAAAACTGAGAAAATTCCGGTCAGCAGTATTAAACCTCAAAATATCATTCTACCATTTTCATTGCCCTTAATGAGATCATATTCTACACCATATTTCCATAATTAAATATTCAAATCAAATGATTGAATATTATATAACTAATTTGGATAGCAATGCGATACATGGACAGATACTATCAATTAAATATTATTTAATTTTTTTTATAATAGTGTTTTAAATATATATTAGTTAAATTTTTTTTTAAAATAAAATGTTTGTATAAATAATATATAAAATGCTTAAATTTTATTCCAATTATTTATATAATATTCTAAATACATTTTATATAGATTTTTAAATTTTATTTTGTTTTTTGAAAAGAAACTATTATATTGAATATATATATATAAATATATATGGTTTTAAATAATTTGAAAATATGATGTTAATAGTTTTAAATTTCTATACATTTTTAATTAAAAAATTGTAGTATGTTTTTAACATTTTTTAATCACTTTTTATACATTTAAGCAAATTTTTTAATAATGTCAAAAAAGTTTTAAAGTTGTTCTAAAATATGTTTGTTAAAATGTTTTATTTTTATTTTATTTGAACAATTTTATTTTATTTTAAATAATTTAAAAAGTTTTAAAATATATGTGTTTTCTAACACAATGCCTAGAACTATTAATTGTCCCTCAACAAACCCACAAATAGGAGGATAATGCGCTTCAACACACTCGACCTTACATTCTCCTACATTGAAAACAATGCTTACGCCAATCAAGTTAAAACTTAATCTGTTAAAAAGTTTTTTTTTAATACTGTTAAAAAATTTAATGTACAAAACATCTTTAAAAATAATTTAATTTAAAATTTCAAATATATTAATTAAAAATATTTTCAAAATATTGAAAATGTTAAAATAACTTTTTTAAATAGTTTTAACTTTTGAATCTATTAAAGTGTTTATGGGTATATGTTTACAAAATTATTATTTTTTAAATAAGATTGTCTTTGTGTTAAAAACATTTAATTTTTTTTGGCAGTTTTTAAACATAAAAAAAAATAGAAAAGCAAATACTTTGAAATGTTTATGACAAACTTCCATTTATTTTCAAATATTTCTACTTTTATTTTGTAGTCATTAAATATTTTTTTAACAAAAACTCATAAATAATTTTGTTAAAAAGTAATAAATAATTTAACATGTTATAACTTAAGAACAATAAATAAAAGTGATGTTAGGAATCGACCCGATTAAGTAACAAACAAGTAAAAATAGCGGAAGAAATTGAGAAATTAAACACCCAAATTTAACGTGGAAAAACTCCTTCAAAGAGGATAAAAAATCATAGGTAAATATAATTTCACTATAATGGTAAAAGAACGAAAGGTACAAAAGATAGAGATAAAAACTAAATCCTGAAAACCCGAAAACTAAGAATCCTCAAAATGTCCACACAAAATTCTGTAAAAGTGTTATGAGTTCTAATATCTAATGAGTGTATTTTCTAAGGTTGTAAAAAAGCCTATTTATAGGTTAAATTTATAGGTCAAATAATAATAAAATAATCTAGACTAATCAGAGTTTAATTGAAACAAACAAACAGAGTTTAACTGGAAGATTATTTCTCAAATTTGACTGGAATAGGAGTCATACTCAACAAATCTCCACCTTGACTCATATTTCCGCAACGCCATCTTTGTCAAAGCCCGTCATGGGCCTATCTTTAATTATGCAGGGAATTAACTGAGTCAAATCTGTGCTTAGAAATTGGAAGACTTCTAGCCTTCAACTTGTTCACTGTCAAATCAAAACTAACCCAGATCTGATTTTCACAAACACAGTGTCCTAACTTTTCAAAACCTGCATCCAAAAGAGAACCTCTCTTCAACAAAACGGTCATACATTTTTCCCTTCTCTGACCAAGTTGCCTCTACTCCAAACGAGTTGACTTCGACTCCGTAACGGACGAGGGACGTCCGATTTCGCCAGTTGTTATAGCACCTTCCAGAATATAAAGACTATCGATAATTTTACCTTTTAACAAAATAAAAGCTCCACAAGGTACCTTAATGTCACTCGACTCGATGTTGATTCAGCATCTTTTCGAGTCTAAAATACTCAAGGAGATGAGATTCTTTCGTAAATCAGGTGTAATAACCCAAATTTACCAGGCCCATGAAATAAATAAAAACAAAAACAGAAATAAATATATAAAAATTTATTTATTACAGTCTATTTACATTCACAAACCCAAAATTAATTTACAGCCCAATTACATTTGACCCAAATACCAAAAGTCCTTAACCCGTGACCTAAGCACTTAAAACTGCCCAGCAGACCCATTTACACCCTACCCCTGATACTCTAAACACAAAACCTAATCGGCCCAATTGGCCTAATCTGTCTTCAGCTTCAGGGAACCCTAGTTAGGGTTTGCGCTGCAATCAGATACCGATTCGTCTCGCGACGTTCCAGTTGCCAACATCCCAATTGTCGCGTCTTTTCGCCTCACCCCGTAACTCTGGCCCCGAATCGCGCCGTGGTCGACGCGTGAGTTAATGCCAGCGTCATCGCCTCAATCAACGCACCAATAAATCGTCATCAGTGCCATATCGCGCTATCATCGGCGCATCTTCCTTCAAGATTCCTTCATTCTCTTTCAAAAGTAAACAAAAAAGGACAGAGCCAATAGCATATGGCAAGAAATTGAACCAATAGGAACATACCAAAGATGTATATTGTAAACAGGCCTATAAAGGCCAGATATCAAAGGATGTAAAGGGGATGGATTCTTACAGTTTTGAAAAAAACACACACAAAGATTGAATAAAAAGCATAAGTTTTTACAAAGTTACAGTACCAACAGTCAATCGAGAGTAGAGGTGATATATCTTTTTTTTTTCTCTGAATAGCATGCAAATATTATTAAAATAAATCAAAAATGAAATCACCGTTGGAATCGCATCGGAAAGTCGAGACTTTTCGAATTCTGGCCACCGCACATGGCAGCGTTGGCGGTGGCACATGTGGGTGCATGGGCGCGTGTGTGCCCGATGACCGGAGCGTGGCCTATGGAGGCCAGAGCCCGGAGGGCCTTTCCTCTCTCCTCTTTCAGAGGATTTTTAAAGTTTTTTTTAAACTCGGGTTTCAAATGATTTCAGGGCTTCAAATTTCGCTTATATAGCCTTAATAGAATGAGGTCGTTTTAGCTTAATCCAATAAGCCTAAAACGACGTCGTATTAAAGGTAAGGATCCACATGTTGACCCGATCACCCGGGGAGGATCCGCGTGTTTTTGAAGATTGGGTTAATTACTCAATTGGTCCTCTCGCAATTTTAATATTTATAATTCCATTTTATTTATTTTTTATTTAACTTTAATATTTTAATTTTGTTTCAATTTAGTCCTCTCAGTGATTTTAAAACGGTATTCAGGAAACGGTGTCGTTTTGGGATTAGGGCAAATTGCCCAGTGAGTCCCTTGTAGTTTTGAATTCTTTCAAATCAGGCCTAATTCTTTTTGTTAGTTTAAAATTAACCCTAGATTTTCTAATTAAATTCAATTTTAATCCTTTTTATATTTTAATTTACTTTAAATACTTTATACATAATTTTTTATTTATATTAGTTATATATATTATTTTTATTATCCATTACATTATTTTTATTATTATATATTTTATCTATAAATTATATTTTATTATATATTTTATTGTATATTTCTTTATTTTTTTATAAATTATGTATTATTATTTACTAAATTTGTAAATGGTAAATTTTTTTAAAAAAATTATTAATAAATAATAATATATATTATCTTTATTTATATAATAGTATTCATATTTCATTTATATATATTACACCTTCTCTTTTATTATATATTTTTACTATGTATGTATATTATTTATTATATTTTTATAAAATTACTCATATCCTATTTACTATTTTATATGTTACCTATAATATAGGCTATACATTATATATGTTTTTAAATTTTATTATATGTTATATATTTTTATTATATTATTTATTTTACTATATTTCTCTATGTAAAATATTTGTTACATTATTATTATTATACATATATCATATTATATTTTATTGTATTTATTTATGTATTTTTATTACATATTATAATTTTACTATATATCATAATATTTTTTATATTATATTATATACATTTATATTATATTTTTATATTATATAATTTATATTTTTTATTTGTAAATTATGATATACACTATATTATATTATATTTCCTTACATTACCTTTATTTTATTATAAAGTATACATTATCTTATTATAAACATTTATAAAATTTTATAAATAAGTATAATATTAATAATTAGTACATTTCATATATAGTTATTATACCCTATAATATAACTCATATGTATGTATCATCTTCTAGAAAAAGGGGTTCTCTTTTATCATCCTTATATTATTCAACATATTTTTAAATATCTTGTTTCTATTTAATTTTTATTTTATACATTACTTATTTGTCTTTGGTTTTCTCTTATTTTGATATTGGTTAAATTTTACATATCATTTCTTTTGTATATTAGCATGAAATTAATTATTTATGGTGATTTGCATAAATCATATATGTATATTGCAATTTACATTTGTTGTATTTATCACGCATTATATGGTGTTTTGCATGGAATAATAATGTATGAACATTTATGTTTTTTACGATGATATATGCATAAAGTGATAATGTATATTGTATAATTTATGTCATTATTACTATTTTCTATACTATATTTGCATGAAATGATAAAACATGCATATTGTAATTAGATTTATTTAATTCCTTATACAAAACACATCATTACTTTTAAAACCAAAAGATATATTTTATTTAGTTCAAAAAGGGATTTTAAAAAATGAGGCAATGTTTTGATATTTGGGAATTCAGAAAGTAGTGCCCTAACATGCTGGGTTGCAATTTCCCGTTCGTCTAAATATCTAAAATATCCTTTTAAGCGAGTTTTACAAATCATAAGATGATTTCAGCTACGAAAGTTTAAAGATATCGTGTCCAATTATGCTGGATGTGATATTCATACTCCTTCAAAGCGAATGAATCCCGATTCTTTTTTAATTTGAATTATTACGGGTTTAAGGAAATCTCACTTTTTTAAATTCTTTCAAATTTCTGACATTAAGACAAAAATTATTCAATTTGGTAACAATTTTGAGCATTACGAGGGTGCTAATTCTTCCTCGAATGTAACCGACTCCCGAACCTACTTTCTCATAATTTCGTAGACCAAAACGTTTTATAAAGTGATCCAATCACACTTTAAAAGATTGGTGGCGGCTCCCGTTTTCATTTTTTTTTAAAGAAAACCCGTTTTTAAAGAGGTTTCGACATCAGGTACATACCTGACATCTGAGAGTGTCATAATCGTCCCATCGTGTATTTTAATTTTAACAGTACCAATACTAATTACCTTTCTAGATGAATCGTTTTCCATGTGCACAACTCCACCTTCAATCGAACTGTATAGATAGTTGTGATGGTTCACATCGTAGGTGGTGCAAAATGCCGCTAAGAATGGTAGTTTTTTTCTTTAGTTGGGATGATGTTTGAGCAAGGTTATTGTAGATGGAGTAATTAAGTTCCCTGTATCTTCAGTGGCGGAGCTAGTAATTTTTTGGGGGACAGAATTAAATTGTATATTTTTATAATAGTAAAAATGTAATTTACCATTTTAATAGTCTATATCTTTATAATTTTTAAGGATTAAAACATATTTTTATCATTTTTGAGGGGGTCAAAGTGTAATTTTACTATTACTAATTTTTCATAAATTATAAATGGTCTAAATGGAAAAGTTTTTAAGGGAGCCGAGGCCCCTGTAAACCCCCTAGCTCTGCCACTGCTTCTCGTGTCTCTCTTGATTTGGTGATGAAGGGTGGTATTTATAGAGGTTGGCTTGGCCTGAGTGTTAGCTATCGAGCACTCTATTTTGTAGGTGTGAAGGATAGAGTGACGGATGTCAATTAGGATCATTGTTGGAGTCAATACGAGGGGACATTGTGAGATGATTGGATAGAGTGTTATCAAGCCTAAGGAGGTGATGAATTGATAAATACTAGCAAGTGCTCTTCCCTATATATCTTCTGGAGAGTGTACGGGCTAACTCTATATGACATAGGTGTTTTGGTGAAGTAAGGCTAATACAATTCTCCTAGTGAGTCCGCAAGGCCAAGCTTCATCAAATTTTATCTTCATGTGCAAGTGTCAGGTGGTTCTCAAGAGATAATATGACAAGGTTGTAACAAGTATATTAAAAAGAACTAATAATTGAAGTTGAAGTTGAAGATTCCTACTTTTTTATATAGAAAAAGTGGGAGTGGGCGTTGGAGTTTGCGAAAGGGAGAAAACAAAGATTGATAAAAGCAAAGAAGAATACGTATTATGTTAGATTATGATATACTCACAACATAGGTAAAAAATTAATTATATAAATATTAAATGCTGCTTTACTTGAAAGAATAAAGTTAAAGAATCCTAAATACAAATCACATCATAATAATATTTTGTTTAAGAAAACAAAAATATCCACATATTAATATTTTTTATTTTTTATGTGTCACCCATCCAATCAAAAGCTTAAATAATAGTTGAGATATATATTCATTATGTTGTGGTGCTAAATGCTTTTTCCCCCTCTTTTTAAACTTGTCTTCTTGGGAGAAAAAATGATGCTTGAATTTTAATCCGTTGAGCACTAATGAAAAAAAAAAGTATGAGTTAAATTGACAAAAGCTATAAAATTTAAGTGCTAAACTTGTGCTTAGCTTCTAAACGGAATTAATGAATAAAACTGAAAATAAGAATAACCAATTTGAAAAGTAAAATACCAATTTCAAACAAATAAAAATAGATGGATTAAATCCATAAAAGTTAATAAGCTCAAGGACTATCTTAAAATTTAACCAATCATATTCGAAAAGTGAAATGCCAACCGCCTTTGTGCGTTTCATATTTTTTCGGGATTCCTTTTAGATGCTTCCATCATATCCCTTTCAACCTTCATAGCGCAAATGCAATGCCACAAATATAAAATCATTTAATTAAATATAAAATTTTATCACAACCGTGAATAAAAATATTTATATTAAAATAATATATTTATAAAAATATGTGAACAAATTATTTATAGTGAAATAACAAGGGTTTTATTATATGATTTTAAATAGTCTTGGGTTGGATTCTTAAATAATGATTTTTAATTATTTTATTTAAAAATTATATGAAAAGATAAAAATATTCTCATAATAATATTAATTATCTTTTAAAATAAAAAAATTTGCAATTTCACAACTGAATTAGTGTCGAATTAATTCAAACAATAATTTTATATATAACATAGATAAGTGATAAAATTCTTTTGTTTTTTGGTATTTTATAGAGAGACAAAGTTATTGAATATTGATACGAAATTGTATATGAGTTACATGTCATCCATTCTTTTTTCAAATTTGTAATAATGAACATATATATATAAACATTGATTTTACCATTGGAATTTATTCTTCCTATGAGATTATACATATCAGATTTGTATCTAGCTAATTAGGCATAATGTTATTTAGATTCTGGCGTAAGTATTGGTTATGAACATATTTTTTATGTTAATATGTTTTAATCTGTAAAACTTTTTCATATATTTAAAAAAAATTAAAAGCCTTACATTTGGGTATCCATATCCATATATGTGTTTTATATATATCAAAATAATAATAATAATAATAATAATAATAAAGAATTCGAGTAAAAATACAAAAAAGGGGTTGTAATTAAATCTGTTCACGGATCGAGTCACCCTGTCTAGTCTGAAAGCTCGTCCAAAAAGTGAAAGAGTTTAGGTAAAATTATATGCTCGAAAAATAAGTTTGGACAAAAATAAGGCTCATCTAGAAAACTAGTCAGGCCTCAGGTAAGGGTTTTTTTTGCTAGAGCCTGGCCCGACTCGAATTTGAAAAAAAAAAGTTATTTTCCCATTGTTTTGCTATTGTTTTTCTTACTAATTTGCTGCCATTTTACTATTATGTTACTACTATTTTGTTGTTATTGTTTGGATATTTTATAACTTTTGTTTTATTGTTAATTTTGCTATTATTTTAGATGCATTTGCTTGTTAAGTTACACCTATCTTAGTGTTATTTAAATATAAAGATTTGTTTAATTTATTTTCAATTTGTTGGAAAACATTTATTTAATATTTTTACTAATTTTGATATATTATATTTTTTATATATATAAAAAATAAATTTTTATATGGGTCAAGCTCGGGTTTAAGATCTATAATCTGAGTTGAGTTTAAACAAAAATTTAGGCCCATTTTTTGGGTCGAGTCCAAATCTATCGAACGAGCCTAGAATTTTGTTAAGGCTCAGCCCGAACCTGACCCAACCCAACACATGTATGGGTCTAAATATAATTATATGAATAAATACATTAACATATATGAAGAAACAGTGATATCAATACAAGATCCGTAAGTAACATTTATCACATACATCATAAACCTAAAAATAAATAAATTAATTAAAACATGACATGGTGTAAAATGAAGATACAAAAGTCGTCAAAAAAAAATTTTAATTATGACATGAGAAAGATAATACCAACACAAGATATAGATATTGTAAGATGATCTACTTTTCAGCTTGATTTGTGGAAGGTTGATGAACATCATCATCATCATCCTTCGTAGTACATAATTTCGTGTTTTTCACCTCCTTTGTTTACTCCTTCCATTGGATTGTTTGATTTCTTGAACTAATTAATGAAATTAAACATGGCTTTGAATTGGGGTTTGATTTTGTGGGGGTTAAGGTTAAAGCAAGTTTAAAACACACATATATATCTAGCTTATGATAAACACAAGTTTCCTTAGTGTGTAAATATGAATATAATATGAACTAATATTATTCCAGAGTGGGGCAGTGCCGTGAGTGTAATGGGGGATGTTGTGGTCTAGGGGTTTTATATAGGGGTGAGTATTCGATCGAGTCGAGTGAAGTCGACATTTTTCGAGTTAGTCGAGTTGACAAATCCTCTTTTAGCAATCGAACTCAATTTGAATTTTTTTTTAATCAAATCAAATCGAGTCAAAAAATTTCGAGTCAAATTGAGTCGAGTTAACGAATCTTATTATTTATACTTAATGTTGCGTTTAGATGGACCAATTATTTAACCAGTAAACGAAGTACAAAATTATTTAACTACATGAACAATATAATGATTTTGCTTTTTAACTTAATGGGTAAACATTTATCAAAACGACGTAGTTTTGCCTTTTAACTTGATTATTTTGAATTTTAACTTTTAAAAAAGTAAACATTTATCAAAACAACGTAGTTTAGTCTTTTCTTATTCGGATTTTCGGATAACTCAAATTGTGTAATTCATATTCGAGTTAAATCGAAAAACTTAATTTTTATTCGAGTTGATCCGAATAACTTGATTAACTTAAATAACTCAAACTATTTAATTCAAAATTTAAATTTTTTATCGAATTTTTTGAATCGAATCGGATTTTGCTCACCCCTAGTTTTATATATTCCCAACGTAAATCACACCTTTCATATGCTTACGTTATGCGTCAGCTTTAACTCTCCGCAATGTATCACTATATAAACAATAAAAAGGGTAAATTGCGACGGGGACCCCATTTTCAGTGTATTTCTATTTTGATCATCTAATTATTAAAATTTTTAATTTAATCTTTAAACTTTTCAATTTTGTATTTTCTAGTCATCTGCCGTTAAGTTTGAAACAGTTGGATGTCGTTGCCGTTTAGTTTTTAGATAAACTATATGAATGATCACTTAATTATGAGAATGTTTCTATTAGGTTGATAATAAAAGTTTGGAGTGGGCTTTTTATTGTCTAATAACAAATTTAACCCTTCAATATTTATATATTTTATCAATTTGATCCTACTTTTAAAAAATATCAATAAATTTAGCCTTCAAAAGTTATGAAATTTGTCAATTTAATCCTAATTAATGACATTTTTCACTTTGCCTATTCTTTTATACTCTTAGTTAGGTATTTGGCACAGGAAAACTCAAAAGCTTATAGTTTCATGTGCCGGAAAAATCATAAGTTGTGAGTAAAATTTTTTTAACACTTTAAATTAAATAGTGCTTCTTCGACACTGAAAAACTTCAAAAATTTTAGTTTTTTGCGTCAAAAATATTTTAAATTGTCAAAAAAGAATTTTAAATAATTTTTATGTTAAAAAAATGTTCTCCAGTGCCAAAAAACTCAAAACTAACCGGCACCAAATAAAAAATTATATATATAAAAAAAAACTTTCTAGCACCATAGTCAAATTTATTGATTTTTTTAAAAAAATAAAAAATCAAATTAATAAAGAGTATAAATATTATAAGACAAAATTTATTATTACACTAAAAAAGAAAAGACATGGACAAACTCACTCTAGAAAAATGGATATATAGTGGCGAAATCTCGCAGTGTTTTATGAAAAAAAGCTGCGACTAAACTCTTATAGCGGTGTTTAATGGAGAAACGCCATCAAATGTGAAAAAGCTGGGGCGTTTTTACAAAAAAAAGAAACCGCCGGTAAATCTTTAAATTAGCGGGAAAGTCATTGGCACAACGCTTAACAAACAGACGCTCAATCTAGTGGTGATTTGTAGGGAAACACCGCTAGTTCTATTTTTTTATAATTTAATTATTTTGATTGGTATTTTAGCATGCCAGATCCATATTAAACATTACCAATTCATCAAGGCGGGTTAATTGACAAACCGTGAAATAGTTCTGGCGCCATACCTTTTGTAGAAATTGCCGGTATAACTTTTTTGTAGCAAAATGGATAAAGTTAAAGATAGCCTAAAAAAATTATGTCCAAAACAAGTAAGGATAAAAATCAATAAAAGGAGACAGAAGGTAATCTATAATTTACCAGTATGTCAATTTCTTCTATTCAAATTTGTGGCTGATATACATTCATGAGTTACATAAAAACAATCATGATGCAATTTTAAACAGTTGAGGATCAATTAAAGCAAACAAAATAGAGTAAAAGTTTTAAAGATTATGTGCTAAATTTGTAATTATGCTCAATCTTTAAATGGAATTAAGGAAAAAAACTAAAAGTAAAAACATCAGTTTTGAATAAATAAAATATCTTGAAGTTTAACCTATCTAATATTATCAAGTCCAATTCTAATAGATATAAAGAAAAGTGAGAGGGTAACTGGCTTGGTGCGTGTTTCATGTTTTTTCCAGATTCTCTAAAAATGCTTGCTTCCATATCTCTTTCAACCATTATCAGTCCTCAAATATAAAATTATTTTGTACATTATCAATCAATGAAATTTTAGAGTTTACAAGTAAAGTTAAGAGGATAACCAGATGTCTTAAAAAGATATAATAAAATATTAAAAAAAATACTTGCTTGAAATAAAAAAATAAATATATACTGTAAATATATCAAATATTCACATTTTTAATAATTATATATCCGTTGTTGTGAAGGATGATGATATGAATTACAAAATTTGAGTCTTTTGTCATCCATTTCTCATTTTTTTCTAATTTGTAATGATAAAAGAAAAATATAACCGTTGATTTTACCATGGAATTTATCCTTATAGACTTTTTCCTATGAGATATTATATGTGGTATTTGTCCATATAATCCAGCTAATTAAGTATAATGTTATCATTAATATGTTAAATCTTTAAAACAAATTCATATATTTGAAATTTTTTGAAGCTTTGCATCTATATGAAATGAATCTGCGTTCTCTATATTTCAGATAATAAAGAATTCAAGCAACGAAATGAAAAAAGGGGTTTGTAAATATTATATGAATAAAAACATGATCATATATGGAGAAACAGAAACAAAAAAAATAAAAAATAAAAATCAAAGCTATATGAACCTATATTAATGCAGAAATGAGGATACGGGAAAAACAGACTATTTAATGTTGAAATTATGTAGTAATTTAGTAATATAAGATATTAAGATGAAAAGGTAAGAAAGTGATGAAACTAGGGAATCATAAAATGCTACATGCACAGGAGCAACCCTTTTCACCAGGAGGTTTGGAGTTTGGTGGTGGAGGAAGTGGTCTTGGATAGATAACCATATCCTCGACTGTCTCACCACTCGGATTTGATTTATTTTGTGTTGGAACTCGAACCCCAGACTGGTCTGGAGATCCCTTTTTTACAGGCTTTACCGATAGAGTTTCAGCTGAGACCGGGTGATATTTCCCTGTACCAGACTTATCTCCATCTTCGGAGCCTTCATCGCCTACATCATCAAGAAGAAATTAAAACATGACAACAACACAACACGGGTACAAAGATATTGTAGGATATACTTTTCACCTTGTTTTTCGGAAGGTTGATGAACAACATCATCCTTTGCAGTATAAGATTTCATGTTGTTCACCTCCTTCTTCTTGAAGCTTTCATCTTCTTTATGTACTCCTTCCATTAGATTGTTTGATTTTTTGAACTAGTTAATGAAATAAAAAAAAGGTTTAGAAATGGGGTTTGATTCTGTGTGGAGGTTTGGGTTTAAGAAAGTTTAACACGCACGTACTTATATATGTAGCCTATAATAAACGCAGGTTTCATTAGTGTGTATATGTATAAAATATTATATAATATAATATTAAATATTCGATTCCTTAGTTGGGCAGTGCAGTCAGTCTATTGAGGGGTCTTGTGGTGCGGGATTTTTATATATTCCAACGTAAATGACAGACAGACACCTCTCATGTGCTTACGCCACTTAGGTGTGCGTCAGGTTGAAGTCTCTACAATACGTAACTACATATTCCAGCCATTTAACTATTTATATAGAGAATCAAGGCCCAATATTTTGATTTTTTTCTCTTCTAGAAAAGCCTCCTTCATAGGGACTATTACAAAAGCTTTTCTAGCGACGGTTAGCTTACTGTAACCTCCCGGTTTTTAAGAGTTAGTTGTTCATCTACACACTGCCCTTCATTTACTTCTTTAAATTTCTTTTTTTTTTTTTCCTCCCGAATATGTCTCCTTTGTGCTTCTTTTTGTATTAATTGCTTCTATTTATCTTTTCATCTTCCTCTTTCTTTTTTCTAACCAATATTTATCTTTATTTTTTGTTTTGAGCTTATCACTCATCCTCACTTCATTATAAGAGAAGGACCTTGTTTGGATGAAGGTGCACTACTTATGGCAAGATGGTCCCCCAACATCTCACCGAGCCTTGACTTCTTCTTATTCTTACATGTTTGGATACAAATATTGTAACACCCCTTATCCAATCCGATCATCGGGTCCGAGCTACAATATGTCACATTTATTGCTAGAACAACTACCATCAAATAATCAAAAAAATAAATCATTCAAACATCTAATTATATCATAAACACATTCATGTCATGATATACTATCTTTTTCAAGTCTTAATCGAGCTTATGAAAGCTCTTTTGTTAGCCCGAGCATGAAATAGGACTAAATTGTAAATTTTTAAAATTTTAGGTCAACGTCACGAAGTGAGGGAGTTCCTCGTCGTGACATGACATATTGACTTGGTCTTGTTATGATGACAAGGTTCCTCATTATGTCGTTGCCTAAAGTCCAGAGCTCGTCGCGACGTGGACTCTGTTCTGGGTACATTTTAGGCCTTTTGGTATCTATTTCATAAGCTACCACACTTTTCCATCAACTTAGGCTTACTTATCTATCTTTACCTGCACCAAACATTTCAAATACATACCTAAAAACATTTATAAATGACCACATTCATTCTCTACAACTCACAACATACAATCATCCATTAAACCTGTCATTCCTTTAACACAATATATAAATCAATCATCCATTAAACATGTCATTCCTTTAACACTGTAACACCCTTAACCCATATATGTCGTCGGAACAGGGTTACGAAGCATTATCGAGCAAATAGAATAGTAAACCATTCAAATCATACATCAATGCAAACATAATCTAATTTCATTCAAATACATTTATAATGTCCCTTAATCGAGCCCTCGAGGCCCAAAAATTACTATAGAAGCAGTCCGGGACTAAATAAGAAACATTTGGAAATTTTAGGAAAAAGTTGAAAATGTTGAACTGCAAGGGTCACATGGCCGTGTGGACATTTGAAATAGGCACACACGGCAGTGTCCCAACCCGTGCCCATGCCCGTGTAACTCACTGACTTGGGTTACACGGCCAAGCCATACGCCCGTGTGCTAAGCCATGTGCTAGGCCATGTAACTGCCTGACTTGCATGCCTTGAACCTACAAGGGACACACGGCCGTATCGCATGGCCGTGTATCACACACGGTTGAGACACATGCCTGTGTCTCAGGTTGTGTAGCCCCAAAATGAACCTTAAAACACAAGTTTACCATTTCAAGTTTGCTTGGACCTTAAGAAACTCAAATACCAACCAAAGCACCAATTCAAAATGACATAAATCGAGCCATAAACATACCAAAACCAACCTAATAAGTGCCTAACCAATGTACCCTCATTGTTACCGTAAGTATATATATATTATACATCAAAATAAACATCAATTCAATTCATCAATTCATTCAAGCAATATCTAATCAAAATACCTATCAAAGGTACCACAATCACAACATTTCATTTATAAACACCATTCATATTAGCATAAAAACTATACCTCATTCTCAAGTAATATGCAAGTTGGTTATTGGTACAAAATATCATTCATAATATTTACATAAGTCAAACATCAACCAAAATCACACAAGAGCCTATACATGCCATATAATCTGAATTAAACGTTCCAAAAACTAGCAAGATGAGCTGGATAGTGTGACTTGAGTGCCGATCTGATCGTCCAACCTTCCGAGAATTTACAATGACATTAAACAACACAAGTAAGCTGAATGAAGCTTAGTAAGTTCGACATATTAAATGATAAATTTTACCGAACTAATTATAATAATTTAAACAATAATAATCATCCATGAGAACTCTCTGTCACTCGCAATTTCAATCGATAAATTCATCTATGTTCAGATCAAAATTGAATAAATAACATACCTTTCAAATTCATTAAACAAATTACCTTACCGAGATTTTTTTTCATTTGAAGAACGACTTATGGATAAGAGTACATAGTTAGATAGACCGAACACACCAGACAGAAGCTCATAAAAGCTTATTCAACTAAAGTACGCTAAATAGAAGCTCATAAGAGCTTATCTACCCGAAACACACCAATAGAAGCTCCTAAGAGCTTAACAGAAGCTCATAAGAGCTGATCCACCCGAAACACGCCAAATGGAAAGTATAACGCGAGAGTTCGCAACAAATGTTGAACCTCAGTTTACTTGGGTAATATAAAGATATCTCCCTCCGATACTATCTCCACCCCAAACCTCCGTAATATACAAAAACACGAATGTACTCTATCACGCGTTTAATTCAAACCGAACATCAATTTTAATATTATAACTCAGATAATGATTCATTTCCAACAATGGAATATATATATGTTATATCATGTAATATCAATCATCTGTTTATAAAAATGTTAAATTTTAATCGTACGAACTTATCTGGATTGAATTGTAGGAATTGCAGAAGTCTAGGGACTATTCCGCTATTTTTTTCCACGAATATCTACGGGATCTTGATCTAAAATGTAAAATTCTTCAATTATTAGCATACATTTCATATTTCAATCCATTTTACAATTAATACCCATTTATTTTTCAAATTTACACAATTACCCTAAACTTTTATAATTTTTGCAATTTAGTCCATTAACTCGAAATTCATCAAATTAACTATTTTACTCAAGTCAATATTTTATCCAAATATACCATGCCCTTAAAAAGTCCCTAATAAACATCAAATTTATTATTAAACCCTAAAATTTTAAAATTTTCACAATTTAATCCTAAAATCAAATTTTAACAAAAAAATCTCTTTACAAAATCATTAAACATTAAAATCAAAGCTCATAATATATGATATTCATCAAAAACATTCAATATTCAACAATGGAAACTCCCAAATTTTTTAACAGAATTAGAATCGAAGGTACGGGCTAGTTAGACCTAGTTGTAACAATCTTCTGAGCTCAATCGATTCTCCAAGCTACTTCAATGGTGTTTCGGCAATGGCATAAGAAGAAATTAAGAAGAAAAACTTATTTCTTCTAATTTGTTTTATTTAATTTCTATTTATTTACAATTATGCCATTAAAATCACATTAATTTATCTTTTTAATTCTTTTTGTCATCCAACACTATCCATTAGGGACTAATTATTATATTGGTCTCTTCTCATGTAATTAATAGGCTATTTAATCATTTAATTGAACTAATTACTAACTTTTGCACATTTTTCAATTTAGTCATTTTCTTTAATTAACTATCCAAATGTTAATATTTTTTAACCGAATTTTAACACGACTCTAATAACTCTATAAATATTCTAAAAATAATAATTATGCGTCAATGTGGCAGAATCTTGTGGTCTCGAAACCATTGTTCCGTCCCATTGGAAATCGATATGTTACAAACACGATATATAAAGTAATCATTAACAAAATACCAACTTGATCATTATCAATCCACATCTAAAGATACCACTTGAATAGCCATATATACAACTCAAACCATTTACCGAAAGCATAACATATCAACAAGCATTATCATTATGCAAAGTCATGAATAAAATAGTTTTCAAGTTATATCATTATTAAAAGTTAACCATAACATAACACCTATATACATGCCAGAAAACCGAACCTTAAATGATTGAAAGAATATCGAATCAATAATCAGATAATATGAGCTTCTCAATGATCCGCTTGACACATTTTGCAAGTTGTCAATCTACAAGGAAATGGAAAATAACGAGGTAAACATATCAAATGTTTAGTAAGTTCATAGAGATTAAACAATAACTTACCTCAATTTACAATTTAATATAATAAGCTACTAGCTTGACAAGTTTGCCTAAACATGGCAACCACATATCAACAATGTGAGTTCAATATATAATTGTATCATATAATGATTCAACTATATAACATTCCAATTCACTTATAATCAATATTTCAATGTCATTCACATAATTAATTGGCATTTAATCAATTCAATATCAAATTCATATTTTTTTTCCGAATCGAATCAATTAATTCATCATGTTTTCATATCAATCCTCTAGACTTGTATATCTGGTTTGCATAATTTTTTGTATACTATCAAAATTCATATATTATACCTTTTCTTTTAGGCATTATTTCACTACATCAATTCAATTGATATATCATTATCAACTTTACATTTTATATCCCTATTAACTTTACTCGAACTCGAACGGATACATGGATCCAACCAACACACCAAATTTAGCACCTATTGCCTTATCAAAAAGTTCGAAGTAACAAGATTGTGCCCAACGCTCATCGGTATAACCGAAGTAAAATTTGTGCCGAGCACTCATCGACACGTAGTCGAAGTAACCCATACTCAATCTATCTTATGACATGCCAAATATATCTGACTCTACCTGAACAATTAATAGGATAATCAACTATCAATTCATTAAATATCTCAAATCGCAATTCATCATATACAATTTATTAATCAATTTATCATTTCTTTATGATTTAGCCCATATATCAACTTTTGTATCAGTTTCAAATAATTCAAATTACTATCAAACATACACAAATTCATAATTCAAATATATAACAATTTAAATACAATCATACCATATGAACTTACTTGGTCAAAATAGCAAACAATCGAATCTTCAAGGACTAATCAACAATTTTATCTTTTCTTCGATTATTCCCGGTTTGGTTCAATTCTCAATCTATTAATGACTGGAAGTATGAAAGCTTCAAAACCCATTTTTCTTTTCTTTGCTTCGTGAAATGAAAAATATGAACATAAAAGGTTTGTTTTTCCTTTAAAATTTGTCTTATATACTTTGTTTAATAATTAATTAATTAAATCTTAATTAATCTAATGTTAAGCTTAATTAAACAAGTTAGTGGATGACAAATAACACCTACCACCATTTGGCACATTAAAGATGGTCCCATTGCTTAATTAATCCTTCGGTTATTTAAAAATCCATAGCGATAAACTTTTACAATTCAGTTATGGTACCTTAATTAACTATCTATTTGACAAATTTAAAGGACCAAACTTTAATTAATCTTTATACTGACCTCCTTAAACATTAGAAATGCGATTCTGAAACCACCATTTCTAACACCATTAAATAGTGAGCTATTAAAATATGGGGCCTCCAACTCGAATACCTTAGAATTTTTGTAGTTGCTCATCTTGGTCGAATTGCAAGGAGAATTGTGCAAATTGTTGATAATGATGTTAATCCTCACAACATTTACTTCCTTAAAGTTCACGTAGACACCAATCATTGGCGTCCCCTAATTGTTGGCTACACTATCCAAAGAGAAAATGGTGTTAGACAATGGGTTGATTTTTTATATGATTGTGTTTGTAAAGTTTGTATAAGGTGTGGCACCATCAATCACATAAGGAACAACTGCCCTCATGATGACCAAAAAGTGGAAGAGATGATTGATGAACAAATGGAAGAAATCAAACATGGTTTCGTTTATGAGACTGAATTTGATGTACACCAAATTCGCTTTAAGGGAACTATCCGAGTATTTAGATCAAAAGGTTCCAATAGATCGACCTATATTGAACTTAACCCTTTTGATTTGTACCAGTTGCTTGTACCCCTTCTCTAAGGGTCGATTCTGTTTTGGATTAAGTAATGTTGTTATTATTGAAGATGAAGACAGTGGTAAACCAAATAGAGATGAAGAAAATCATGACCTTTCAAACAACAACATTCAAGAAAATGTTCTACATGATGACGACCCTGAGTCTGACCCCTTTTTGAATAAGGAAGAGAATGATAGTGATGATCAAAATCTCTCGAGAAAAGTTTCTATAAAAGTTTAATCACCTGTGATAGATACTACCCAAACTCATCTAAATGACCCTCAAACTCTATCCATTATCCCATACACAATTACTCTTGTTTCTACTCCACCCAAACCTTTTCTTTAACCTTATTCCAAACTTTAACCCATTTCCTTTAGACGATGAAGTTGATGAGGCCATCAGAATTCAATTCTCTGCTACAACAACTAAAATAAGATAAAGATTACAAAAATGTGGGCATATCGATAGTTCCAACAAATTGAAAGGCTCATTTTTAAACTATCGATGTTTTAAATGCCAATGGAATTTTATTTGAAAATAATTATTTTTTTTTGATGATTTCGTCCAACTACTAGTAAACGTATCAAGATTCATTAGACTTCTTGATATGGAAGTTAATTTCAATAATACAAGGTTTTTACTTGAAGACTAGCAATCTAACTGAAACTAGCAAGGCAAGGACTATAAGAGGAATAAAAATACCACTTAAAACCTTCAACATTCCCTCTAATGCCTCAACAAAAGCTGCCATCCTTGAAAATCCTATCATTGGAAATGTAACCTCCCCAAATCGACCTAGACGTTAGACCTGAATTTAAAAGATTCCATTAGCCACCGAAGTGACCCAATAAGCTATCAAAGTTTTGAAAACAGTTCTAGCACAAGAAAATCGGTGCAATTGATTAGCATATAAAATCACAGCACAAAACCTAACTCACATTTACACCTATGTCATATCATATCGAAGATTTCAGAATTTCAAGCTCATGCTTTACAAATGGAAATAGATTCAGTTTAATAGATAACATCTTACCCTATCGCTACATACCATGAGAGTTCCCCAAAACTCGTCTATCCCTACACACCGGGCTGTAGTTAAACCACAAAAGTTGTAGGTTAACATGCTGCCAGATGGTTGTGAATACACAACATAATTGTAGATAAAAGCTTTCAGATAATGAATGGACGAACCACCAGTGTTGCAAGTTAATACGCTTCTAGATGGTTTGTGAGTACATAGCATAATTACAGATGAGAGGCTGCCAAATGCATGTGGATAAACCACCAGAGTTGTAGATTAATAATCTGCCAGAACTTCCTCCTTTCAAAACGTCTCATCCTATGCAATAAAATATAACATGCTTATAACAGATTAAAAGGGAAAAATATAGCATAATTATAACAAATCAAATATGGAAGCAATAATTATGCTCACACTTAATTGATATAGTAGCCAAAACATTTGCTTTTCAAGGATCCAATTTAGCGATGTCAAAAGACACCTTATACGATCAATCACAAATATAGATACAATAACCTTAATTATCCACAATTCATGCAAATATATATACAAATATAATATTAATCCAGTCAATCAGATCATGAATTCTAGCATTATTCATACTACGAGGGACTTAAAAAATAAATATTAGAATAGCTCGGGTATCAATCAAGGATTAATCTAAATAAATCATAAAATTCTAGGTCAAAATTGTAAAATCTGACTTGCAGGGGACACACGACCGTGTGACTGGACCGTGTGGCTAGGCCGTGTAACAAATTGTGGCCATCTAGTTTTCATAAAATCAACCTATAGGGGAGGCATAGCCATATGGTAGGTGTGTCGATGATCCTAAGCCGTGTGAGAAATGAATTTCCTAAGGTTTCAAGGGGGACATGATCGTGTGAAGGGTTATGTGGTCCACACGAGTGACCCATACGCCTATGTGGCTAGCCGTGTAGCCTTATTCTGAGGTACAGTTTTCCTTGATTCACACGTAAAAGAACACACACCTGTCATCAAGGTCTCGAACGTCATTCTTCGCGCTTAAGTCTAATACAGGGTACCTAAATCGGGTCTTTCAAAGAAAAAAATATGCTCAAGTTAACAATTAAATTAAGATTTATCAATATTTACGAAATATGTGACAAGATTTCGATTGGATCTATTAATGGAACTTAAGGGTTAAGGCTGGAGATTCATACAACCAAATTACAAAAACGAATCATAGAGTCGAGGTTTACTTATCGTTTCTTAGTAAGGTTAGAGATGGAATCGACAGCGTTTCACTAAACCGATAGGAAAAATGGGTTGAACGGAGATTGATTTTAGATTCGGGATCAAAATTAAATTTCAACTGTAACACACATAACCCGTCTTCATCGCTAGATTAGGGTTACGGAGTATTACAATACAATTTAGAGCATTCAGTATCACACAGTATCAATTTTACAATTTAATTCTTGAATATTCATATAGCATTTAAATTAAAGTGAAACATTCATTTATAGGCCTTAAATCGAGCTTACGAGGCCTTAAAAACAGTTTAGGAACAATCAGTGACCAACTCGAAACAAATCAGAAAATTTTAGAAAAAAATGAAAATTTTCCAAAACAGGGGTCACACGGTCGTGTGTCCAGGCCATGTGATAGAGCCTAGATTGTGTGGCTCCAAACATGGTCGTATGGCTATCCCACAAGCCCGTTTGGCTATTCCACACGGTCGTGTCGCAGGTCATGTGACAACTCGTGTGAACCATGCACCTAACATGTTTGGGGCACATGCCCATGTGGGTTGCCCGTGTGTAACACACGGCTGTGTGACAACTTCTGTCCCAGGCCATGTGTGCACAAAAATGACCCAAAACATGTCTATTTCTCATCCAAAAGCTTAGGTGCCTACACTTAACAAAATTACCTGTAAGCAATTAAGCTCTAAGAATGCAATCAATGACACTAAAAACATGCTGAAACGATCAACCTAAAGTTTAACCAATGTGTCTTCCATGACACCATAACATAAACACTTACAGATTTCTTTCCTTAACTAAATATACAAGCCACAAGCACATTCAAAATGACTTACATTCAATCTCAAAATGACATGCTTAATTTAACCAGACTTACCATTTCATGCTCATCCCACTACTTCCAATTATGCTTCAACCTAGAACTAGTATGCTCATTTAAGTAAATACTCAACCACAACACCATATGCACATCCATTATACAACATAAGTACTTATAAACCATTACAAAACATAATCAACCCTCCTATTACATGCCATATAAGCCAAGTTGTTTCAAAATCTACCCAAGGTTCTCGGATAGTGTGATTCTTCCAGTTATCCGATTTCCTGATTTCCACAAAACGTAATCTACAAATAAAGAGACAAGGACACGAGTAAGCTTTTATAAAGCTTAGTAAATTTGTCGATTAAATGATAAAGCTTACTGAATTAACCTAATAATTCAATTAACAAGATTAATAAACAAAATTCTTGTCAATCACAGTTCACAACAAGTGAGTGATACTTGAACAATAGTGCAAATCAATTTTTCCACATTTCAATAATATTCAATAATCAATCAAACATTGCTCGATGAATGATATATGGATATGAGTACACGGTTAACTATCTAGAACATATCAAACATTCATACGAGCCAATCCAACCGATAACACACCTCGATACTAAGTGCCTAGCCCGATGGCTAACATCCATCTTCGTAACACACCAGAAAACACTATAATATGACACGATAGTCCACAACAAATGCAAGACCTCGGTATATTCAATGAATAGAAGATATACAGGAATCATTGTCACATCTCATACCAATCTCGTACCGCACACAACACAACCTATTGGCATGTCAATCGTACTCTATCGTACGTTCATCGGCTCAAAAAATATCAACAATAACTAATGTTATATCAATCCATTACTTCAATTCTCAATTACATGGTGTCAATACATCATCTAACAATAAACAATTTAGTTCATACAATAAGCATTTAATAAAATGTATTAAGATTAAACCTAACGAACTTACATGACCAAAATGAAGTCGAAGTCGAGACAACGATCAATCTGTTACTTTAGTTTTTCCACGATTTGAGTCTGATCGATTTATTTCTTGATCTAAAATAATAATTCTATTCAATTATAAATTTCCAGCAACATAATTAACTAATTTTATGCAAATAAGTCCTTTTATAATTTTTTACAAAATTACCCTAATATTTTACCTTTTATGCAATTTAGTCTCTAAGTCCAAAACTTGCAATTTTACCATTTTCAACTAATTTACCATTTTCAACTAAAACTAAGTTCAGCCGAATTATTAAGTACTCCATTACAGCCCATACTTGTTTTATTTTACATTAAGTATTTGTAATTTTATCACTTTAACATTTTAGTCCTTTAACATTAAAATTGCTAAAAATTATTTTACAAAACAGTCCTATTTAACAACTCAGCTTAATAATCTACCATAAAACTTCAAGATTATACTAAACTCATCAATGGAATAATCCATGACATTTGGCAGTTTTATAAATTAATCCCTGGGTTAGCTAAATCAAGCTAATACGAGCTCAAAAACATAGAAATCACTAAAAACGGACAAGATTTACCTACCAAATCAATGAACCCTAGCTTGGCCGAATGAGCTCTCTCCCTTACTATGGTGTTTCGGCTTTCAACCAAGAATAAAGAAAGGAAGATGATGATGATATTATATTATCATTGTTTATTTTAACTTAATATTTTACCATTTCTTTCTACTTATAAAATTAACCTTTAATTTATAACATGTAAAATCACTTAAACATATCCATATTTGTCCAACATATAAAAATATGGTATAATTACCATATAGATCCATTAATTTACCCTTTTAGCAAATAGAAATCATTTATAATGGGTAACTTTGACCTCTTTTACAATTTAATCCTTTTACCATAATTAAGTAACCAATAATCAAAATTACCGAACCAAACTTCAATTCACCTATAATACAATTCTGTAAATATTTTTAATATTTAATAAAAATATTTACAACATTAAATTACAGAAACGAGGTCCCAATACCTCATTTCCAAAAACTATTTAACTTTTAGACCGAACCACGTATACTTATCTATTCATTCAATTTATAAAAATTATTAAACTAGAATTTAATATAATATTATAATTGACTCATAAATATTAAATAATAATATGGACTTACTCATCAAATTTGTGGTCCCGAAATCACTGTTTCTGACACCATTGAAAAACGGGATATTACATCAGCAATTGAGAGCAAAAATTGTATAAAGAGATGATGAAAACAAAATTGAAGTGAAATAGGGAGAGAGGAGAAAAAATTTCAGTTTAATTAGAAAAAGAAGATATAGTTGAATTGTGTTTAGGAAAAAGGATTAAATAGTTAGGGTTTTCAAAATTTAAAGGGGTTGAATGGTAAATTACCCATTCAACCGAAAAAAATGGAAATGAGAGAGGGATTGGCGTGACTTGATCCTAGGAACCAAAAGGAGAAATGAAAAGGCTTAATTATTTGGGCTGCTACCCACTCTTGGTAAGTTTTCCCTCTATTTAATATTTGTTTTAAGGGTGTTTTTCATTCTAGTTTGTTGAAATTAAAATGAAAAGAAATGGGAGAGGTATGGATAGAACCTAAGACCTCTAAGGAGTATACTAAGCATTTAACCATCAAGACTAAGTTATTTCATAGTTACTTATTTCATCTAACCCTATTTGTTTTGGGGTGTTACAGTTTTCTCCTCCTTAAAGGAATTTTGTCCTCGAAGTTTACCTAGTTGGAATAGATAAGGATATTGTTGATGAATTGCATTTCTGGTTCCCATATGCCCTCCTCGATGCCATGGTTTTGCCACAAAACCTTAACAACTGGGATTCGTTTCCTTCTAAGAACCTTTACTTCTCGATCTAATATTTGAACAGGTTCCCCATCGAAAGACAAATCTGGTCGTACCTCAATTTCTTTGATTAGCATAATATGAGAAAGGTCGAAGCAGTAACGTCTCAACATGGAGACATGGAAAATATTATGGATTCGATCTAGTTCGGGAGGTAGTTCCAATTGGTACACAATTAGTCCGATTCCCTTAAGAATTCAATAAGGTCCCATGAATCTGAGACTTAACTTACCCTTTTGACTGAACCTTAACACCTTTCGCCATGGGACACTTTCAGGAAGACCTGATCGTCGACACTATATTTAATGTCTTTTCTTTTTAAATCTACATACGACTTTTGTCTATCAGAATCCACTTTTAGTCTATCTTGTATTAGCCTTAGTCTCCGCTCAAATCCTTGCACTAATTTGGGAACCAACACTCTCCTTTCAGCCAACTAGGTCCAACACAAAGTTGTTCGACATTTACGACATCAATCCTGTCTTTTAGGATTCCCATCTGAATAACTTGACATATTCTTAATGGCTTTCGTCCAACACCATGATGACTGAAAAATATGTATAGTATTAAACTGTTATCCTTGGAACACACAAAAATTCCTTTGTTTCCAAATCTTCTAACAAATAATACCAAACAAGGTTTGCCAATCAACCTCATTAAAAACTATGCCAAATTTATTCATTAAGTTACCAGATAACCAAGGCAGCAAAGAACAGGAGAAAAAACTATTCCTTACCCTTAAAGGAACAAGTTTCTCCCACACTTCTCTTGCTTTATAACAATCCCGAAGCACGTGCAAAGTAGATTCTTCGGTACCGCCTCATAATCTACAAGAAGGATTATCAACCATACCTCTTCTACAATGTTTAGCATTGGTAAGTAAACGTTCTTTAAGAACCAACCAAAGAAACTGTCGAACGCGCTAATGACTAGAAATAGACAATGCAAGCTTCTATTTATTGTTAATTGGTTGTAGGCAGTCTTTCATAAGAGTATTATAAGTTGATTTAACAATAAAAATACCATTAGTAGACCACTTTAAAATCAGAGTATCATACCCTACTAAAGGATTCGGTGCTGGAATGCTTACAATAAAAGAGATGATATCATTATTCAAATACTGACACAGACGGTTTCGATTCCAATTACATCAGCAGTTGTCACCTCCCTAGGAGTAATAGACTCATCAATCAACTTGGTGTTAGAACAAACATTAAGTAATGGACCAAGATTTGTGATCCAAGAATCCGTCCAAAATTTGACTAGCCTTCCATCACCCACTGACCAAGAAAGGCTTTAAGAAACAAGTAGCCAAACCTTAGTTAAAGATCTCTTGACAAATGAACACTAGCCTCTTGAAATATCCGTTAGGAAATCATCCGTAATCTTACATTTAGCTCAAAAGACTCTAACCTATAAAGTATTCTTATTAGTAAGAAGACGACCCAATTTAAGCAAGAATGCCTCATTTTTTTCCTTGAGATGTTGAAGACCTAATTCTCCATTGGAAAAAGGTTGACAACAATCACTCCACTTAACTAAAGCTGGTTTATGACTAGCAGCTGATTTTCCCCAAATAAAACCTTAAGCAATCTTCTCAATTTCAGCACAAACACTAACAGGAATTCTAATTGTTTGCATAAAATAGTTAGGAATAGATAAAAGAACCGATCGAGCAAGAGTCACACACCCTGTCATATAAAGAAGATTAGCAACCCAACTATCCAACTTTTTTCGAACCTTCTCTAAATTTTAGCTTTTTTATTTGGCTTGAAAAGTCAGTTTAAAGTATTCGTTTGACTTAAAAAGCTATTTGTTTACCATTACATTTTACTTGAAAAATTGGTTTGGCTTAAAAAACACTTAAAACTCAATAGTAAATAAAGCCTTACTAATTTCATTATCCACATGAGGGCTTGAAAACTTTATATATTTTAAAAAAAATGACATTTTGTATTTTTTTTTTTTTTTACTTTTCGTGATTGTTATTTACAATATTTCGTTAAAAATTAAGCTTAATATACTTTGTTATCTTGATATATTTTAGGTAAAGGTTCTCTTTCCAATTTATCTTTCAATAGCTCAAAACTAAATATATTTACTCCAATTCTACACTTGGTCACCTACCTTCTAGATCATTTGAAAACCTAGAAATAAGCTCATCTTCAAAAACATTTATCTTAACCTTGTTGGAGTCGTCTTTAGAAGTAGAGATTACTCCCTCAATGTTCTTCAATTCTTTACCCTTGAGTCCCTTCACACTGCACGAACACAGATTTTCAAATCTTTTTTTGATCTCTTTACCTCTTTAAGATAAAAAAAAATAACAATACAAATTTGTTAACAAGTTTCAAGCGGGAATTCTCTTTTTGCACTTTATCCTCCTTGTGCTTATAATGTCTCTTCTTGTAAGTTTCTTAATAGAAAGGAAAGGTTTGCACTCTATCCTCCTCCTGCTTATCACATCTCTTTTAGCAAGTTTCTTAAGAGAGAGAAAATGTGAGTTAATCTTATATTGTAACCCACATATGCAAGATGGAAATTTCAACTAACATTTGAAGACATTACTTGACTTCCTCTACCTTAATTATGTTTTTACAAATATACCAAAATAAAGGTAAAATATTATAAATTTTTTTCTTAATTTATGTTATTTTTCATCATGTCATAATTATGATAAGGGTAAATTACACCAGCAGTCACTCAACTTTGATACAACTAACAAAACAGTCACTATGGTTTCAATTCAATCACTCAAATTTTAAAAAATAACAAACCAGTCACTAATGTTCTCGAAAAGTGACAAATCAGTCACCCATTAACATTTTATGTTACAAACTTAACGAGAAAAGTGACGTGGCCAGTTAACTTGCCACGTTGGAATTGAGCAGCCAAAGGGACATAATTTGGAGGGGGAAGGGACGGGCAAAAAAAGAAAAGAAAAAGGAAAATTGATATTTTGGATGGGCTGGGCAGTAAAAGAAAAAGGAGGCAAAGGATCTTAAAATGAATTTAATTCAATCAAAATCAACTAAATCATCTAAAGTATCAATCCTTCTTTGCTTGCATTCCCACCACTTGCTGAAGCTCCATTCAGCTTTGGTTTCTCAAAGGCAAACAATGCAGTTCCTACTCCCGTTCCTATCCCCGCGTTCAATAATCTTGGTACTACTTCTATTTTTGCTCATTCGCCCTTAAAAGTTCCTCCACATAAGTTCACATTTAGTGCCAGTCATACTCAAAAAAGTATGTCTAAGAGCCTAAGGAACCCTAATGCCAGTGATATTCCAATAGATAGTACTTAAATTCCCAAAGTTTGTTTCGCAAAATCAATTGTTTCTGTGAAAAATAAAATAAAATAAAGAACACACAAATTTTTCGTGGAAACCCTTTTGGGAAAAAACCACGGGCAGAGGAGAAGAAAATTCACTATGTCGAAAATTTGAATCAATACAAGAGGAGTAGACTATGTCTATTTATAGGCTTGTAAAGCCATATTCTAGTAGGATTGAAACACCTTATCCTAATAAATATAAAATAGATAGAGTTTAATAAGGTTTAAAAAACCTTATTCTAAAATAAAATAAAAGAAGTCTAGTTCTACATGGATTTTACTTTTATTTTATTTTCCATCGTATTTTATTTAAATAAGAAATCGGGTCACTTAATTCTAACAATCTCTACCTTGACACAAATTGTAATACCCCATAACTGTACCTAAGATCGGGATAGGATACGAGGCATTACTGAGATTTTCAGAATAATTTCAATTAATTTATATTATTTAGTATTCATTTTCATGTTTCATGTAACATCCTTTTCATATATTCAATTAAAATATCATATAAAATACGATACAATATTTAAATTGTCATACTTACATGCTCATTCAAGTTATACGAACCTACCTGACTAAATTGTATAAATACCAAGATTTAAGGGCATATTGGTAATTTACCATTTTCCCAATTTTCACCCGATCTTAAATTGATAATTACATTCAATTTATTAATTTAGATAATAAAACAATTCATTCCCTTCAATTTGGTCATTTTTAACATTTTTACAAAATTGCCCCCTAAAGTTTTACTTTTATTCAATTTAGTCCCTGAGCCTAAAACATGCAAATTAGCCATGCTAGCTGAATATTCATATATCTTTTCCTCCTACTCCTCTCCATTCCACATCCTTAATGTATATATCATGCTTACAAGTAACATTATCAATAATTTTACTATTGACTTATATGTATATTCAAAGCTATCTATCCGTGTCATAGTCACTTAATTATTTATATCTGGAGATATGGAACTCCAAATTAAGATCCGCTAATTTTCCCTAAAACTAAACTCATATATATTCTTACCATAAAATTTTAAGAATTTTTAGTTCAGCCAATAAGTACATTTTATTCTTTAAAGTTACCCTTGTTCTGTTGTCTGATAGTTCCAACCCTTCTTCACTAAGAATTAACTATCTCATCGTACGAGATTCAGATGATGTTCCCGATTATTTCTATTTAAAATAGACTCATTAAGGATTTTAAAAATATAAATTTAAGCCCTTAATTATTTTTCTCCAATTTTTTATTTTTCTCCAATTTTTGATGATTTTCTAAAGTCAGAACAGGGGAACCCGAAATCATTCTGACCTTGTCTCACTAAATTTATTATATCTCACAATTCACAATTCCATTGCCTACACCATTTCCTCTATAAGAAACTAGACTAAATAAGCTTTAATTCCATATTTTTTTTATACTCTAATTCGTTTTTAAAAATTTATGGTGATTTTTCAAAGTTAGCCTACTGCTACTGTCCAAAGCTATTTTAGTGCAAGATGTTTATTTACCACGTTTATAACACCCTTATTTTCTTTCTCTACACTATTTCTCATTGCTTTCTCTTATTTTCTCTTCACTAACATATCAAGAACATAATACCATATATAAGAAACTCTACATTAACATCAATTCCATGCTTTTTCAATAATATTAATCATAAAAATATATTGAAATCTTGATGTTCTTACCTTGTTCCATTGATTTCAATCTTTAACTTGATTTTCTCTCCTCCAGCTTCTATTTCTTGAATCTAACTTAATATTCTAGCTCCCCATAGTCTCCTTGTGATCTTTCTCTCTTGATGGCTATGGAAATTCTTTTGATTTCTAGGAGAAAATAGTAAATTTTTAGTGAAAGGACCAAATTGTAAAGAAAACAAAACTTTTTTTCTTTCTCTCTTCTTCTCACGTTGGTTTGCATGGGAAAGATGATGAAAATTCTTCATCTTTCCTTCCTTTTAATAATAATAAAATAATAAAATATCTTATTAAAATATTAATAAAATAATATTTATCTAATTAATAATTATAAAATATCATCATCATCATCATTACTTTCTAGATTTCTCTCTCTTCCAATTGACCATTTTGCCCTTGTGATCTTTTAAAATTCCATCATTGAATCATCACATAATTTGGTAAAATTACGATTTAGTCCCTCGTAATTCTTTTCCTATTCAATTTAGTCCTAATTCATCCATTTTTCTTAATTTCTAGATCATTCCACCCTTAAAATATTTGCACTATTAGTCCTTTAACTTTTTCATATTTACACTTTAGCCCCTCAAATTTTGAGTATTTACTCTTGTGCAACAAAACTTTTCTCACTTTTACAATTTAGTCCTTTCTTAAATTAATATATCATAATATACTTATACTTCCCAATGTTGACATAACTCAAAATTTTTCCTTTTTATCACTTTATTTTCTTATTTTACTATATCAAGGATAATATCTTACTGTAGAAATTTTCGGGGTGTTACACAAATTTTCAATGAACAAGTTCTTCATCGCGAACAAGTTTTCCACGTCTTCCATAAAACCCCTTAAGGGTTTAACTTCAACAATGAACACCAACCAAGTCTAAGCAATGCTCAAACTTGGTTATAGGAAGTGACTTAGTCATCATATCTGCAGGATTTTCGTGAGTACTAATTTTGCTCACAACAATATCACCACGAGCAATAATATCACGAACAAAATGATACCAAACATCAATATGTTTTGTTCTCTCATGAAACATTTGATCTTTTGTAAGGAAGATGGCACTCTGACTGTCACAAAATACTGTACTGATTTGAAGGTCTTTATTGAGTTCACTAAATAGTCTTTTCAACCAAATAGCTTTTTTACAAGCCTCAATAATCGCCATGTACTCAGCTTCAGTGGTAGACAAAGCGACTGTAGTTTGCAAAGTGGCTTTCCAACTAATTGCACAACCTCCGATTGTAAAGACGTAACCTATGAGAGATCTTCTTCTATCAAGGTCTCCAGCAAAATCAGCATCAACATACCCTATGACTCCATCTTTAGTTATTCCAAACTGTAAGCAAACATCAGTAGTGCCTCGTAAGTATCTTAAAATCCACTGAACTGCTTTCCAATGTTCTTTACCGGGATTTAACATGTATCTGCTAACTGCACTGACTGCATATGATAAATCTGGACGTGAGCAAACCATAGCATACATGAGAGATCCCACTGCACTAGAGTATGGAACATGTGGCATGTATTCAATCTCATTATCTGATTGTGGAGACAAAGCCGATGAAAGTCTGAAATGGGCTGCTAAAGGAGTAATAACAGGCTTAGCACTCTACATATTGAACTTACAAAGAACTTTCTCAATGTACCCCTTCTGACTTAGGTACAATTTACTTGCTTTTCTATCTCTAAGAATCTCCATACCAAGTATCTTCTTTGTTGGTCCTAAATCTTTCATCTCAAATTCTTCACTTAGTTGGGATTTGACCTTTCTTATCTCTCCTTTATCTTTTACTGCTATCAACATGTCATCAACATAAAGAAGTAAATACACAAAAGAACCATCACTATTTTTCTCAAAGTAAACACAACTGTCTAAACTACTTCTTTTGAAATCATGAGAAGTCATAAAGGAATCAAACCTCATGTACCACTATCTTGGTGACTGTTTCAAACCGTAAAGGGACTTTCAGCAAGCAAACATAGTTCTCTTTTTCTGAGACTATAAAACCCTCTGGTTGTTGCATGTAAATATCCTCCTCAAGTTCTCCATGCAGAAATGTAGTTTTTACATCTAACTGCTCAAGCTCCAAATCATGCATGGCCACAATACCAAGCAAAGCTCGAATCGAACTATGCTTAACAACTGGAGAGAACACATCTGTGAAGTCCACTCCTGGAATTTGACTATAACCCTTTGCAACAAGCCTTACTTTATATCTGGGTTCTTCAACTCCTGGAGTCCCTTCTTTCTTTTTAAACACCCATTTACAACGAACAGCCTTTTTACCTTTAGGAAGTTTCACAAGGTCCCATGTTCTGTTTTTCTGGAGTGATTCCATCTCTTCTTGCATAGCAAACATCCACTTTTCTGAGTCTTCACAGCTAACCGCCTAAGAATAATTAGATGGCTCTTGATTCCCATCTATATCTTCAGCCACATTTAAAGCATAAGCAACTAAATCAGCTTCGGTATACTTCTTTGGAGGTTTAATTTCTCTTCTAGTTCTGTTTTTGGCAATAGAGTATTGTGGTGAAGAAGCAACTCTATTCTCAATTTTTGTTATGGCTTGAGGAGTTGACTCTGTATTAACCTGATGTTCCACCTGCTTTTGGTTTTCTTTATTGGAAGAGTATTTAAAAGATAAGTTAGGTAGCATAGCAGTTTCATCAAAAACATCTCTGCTAATCACAACTTTTCTATTTTCAGGACACCATAACTTATACCCTTTTACACCAACTTTATAACCAAGAAAAACGCATTTAATGGATCTCGGTTCCAATTTTCCATTATCAACATGAGCATACGCAGGACATCCAAAAATTTTTAAATCAGAATAATTAGTAGTATTACCAGACTATACCTCTTGTAGAGTCTTTTTCTCAATGGCAACGGATGGAGATCGATTGATCAAAAACATGCGATGAGGTCGCTCGCCCAAAATGACTTCTGTAAGTTGGCATTTGACAACATACATCGAACCTTCTCCATGATCGTTCTGTTCATTCGCTCGCAACGCGCTTTTTCGCGGGAGTATGACAAACCGTCAAGTGTCTCATGATTCCTTCGACTTGCACAATCTATTAAACTCATCGAGCGTAACTCTAAGCCGTTGTCCATGCATGCGGAGGTATTTTATCTGTTTTCCCTTCTGTTTTTCAATCATAATTTTCCAAGACTTAAATGCGGAAAACACATCATTTTTCTGCTTTAGGAAGAACATCCAAACTTTTCTGGAAAAATCATCAATAAAGGTTAGCATATAATTAGCTCCACCTCTCGAAAGCACTCTGGATGGCCCCCACAAATCAAAATGAATGTACTCCAACATTCTCTTCGTGTTATGGATTCCTCTAGTGAATTGAACTCTCTTTTACTTCCCAAAAACACAGTGCTCACAGAAATTCAGTTTGCAAATTCCTTGCCCATCAAGAAGTCCTCTTTTGCTCAATTCTGCCATTCCATTCTCACTCATATGCCCTAGGCGCATATGCCAAAGTTTAGTAATATCATCATCTGAAAAGGAAGAGGAAGCGACAGCTACATCACCAGTAACAGTAGAACCCTGCAAAACATATAACTTGGCAATTTTTCTCTGCCCTTTCATCACGACAAGGGACCTTTTGGAAATCTTTAAAACCCCACTTTCAGCTGTGTATCTGTACCCTTTTGAATCAAGAGTACTCAGCGAAATTAAATTTCTTTTCAATTCTGGAACATGTCGTACGTCACTAAGTGTTCTGACAACTCCATCAAACATCTTAACTTTAATTGTTCCAACACCTATGATTTTACACGAAGCATTATTTCCCATCAAAACAACACCTTCAGACATTGTTTCGTAAGTTGTAAACCAATCCCGATTGGGACTCATGTGGAAGGTGCAGCCTGAATCAAGTATCCACTCCTCACTTACTTTAGAATCATTGACAGAAGCGACTAGAAGTTCACCATCGCTATAGTCTTCTACAACATCAGCTTCACCGGAATTTTCTGGTTGTTTTCGCTTTTGATTCGCAGCCTCCATTTTAATCTTATTTTGTAGCTTATAGCACTCAGATTTAATGTGCCCTTTCTTCTTGCAAAAATTACAAGTTATACCTCTATTTGAAGACTTCGATCTACCTTTAGATTTACCACGAGGATTCCGTTCCTGTGTCCTACCACGATCATCATCAGCATTCCGATCTTGTCTCCCACGAACAATGAGAACCTCTCACTGAGATTCAGGTTTAACCACAAGATGTTTCATCTTATCATACGAGGTTAAAGAATCATAAACCTCATCAATTGTGAGAGACTCGCGGCTATATAAAATTGTGTCTCTAAAGGTTGAATAAGACGGGGGCAACGAACAAAGTAGAATCAACCCTAGATCTTCCTTATCATACTGAACCTCCATGGCCTCCAAGTTTGAGAGAATTTCTTTAAACATCATTAAGTGTTAGTGTCTGACACGCACCTTCCTCCAAACGATGAGCATAAAGACGCTGCTTCATATGCAACTTGCTTGTTAGAGTTTTCGACATACATATTTGTTCTAGCCTCTTCCATAATGCAGCGACAGTCTTCTCTTTCATCACATCCTGAAAAATTTCCTTGGACAAATGTAGATGTAATTGTGTTAACGCCTTTCGATCCTTACGCTTCTTCTCTTCATCTGTTAATGTCGAAGGCATCTTATCTATCCCTAGCAGGGCATCCTCCAAATCCATCTGCGCAAGAACTGCTTGCATATTAATCTGCCACAATGCAAATCTGGTGTTGCAATCCAACAGCGGAATTTCATACTTCAAAGACGCCATTACTGTGATTGAGATGAACAACCCGAAAGCTCTGATACCAATTTGTGAAAAATAAAATAATATAAAATAAAGAACACACAAATTTTACGTGGAAACCTTTTCGGGAAAAAACCACGGGCAGAGGAGAAGAAAATTCACTATGTTGAAAATTTGAATCAATACAAGAGGAATAGACTATGTCTATTTATAGGCTTGTAAAGCCATATTCTAGTAGGATTGAAACACATTATCCTAATAAATATAAAATAGATAGTTTAATAAGGTTTAAAAAACCTTATTCTAAAATAAAATAAAAGAAGTCTAGTTCTATATGAATTTTACTTTTATTTTATTTTTCATCGTATTTTATTTAAATAAGAATTTGGGTCACTTAATTCTAACAGTTTCACCGAAAAATCGAACTAAGATTAACTTTTATGATGTTCTATATGATATGTGGGTGTAAATTGGGAGTAAATCTTAAAAAACAAACTTCTAGATAAAAATAAAATCAAATCCGTTTTAGGCATCCTTTTGCAAATTCGAACATTGAGAAGATGACCACCGACGAGAGGATTAATATAGTACAAAACTAAGTCCATCTGACAGTACACTACAACAAATCAGGGTTGCTAGTCTCGAAATTATGCCTGATTTTCAAAAATTTTGGTCATCCTTTGGAGAAATCTAAACCATTAGGTGTCAAAAGGGTTAAGGGAGCTTCATTTCGGTGATGGTATTAATTCAAGGCAACACTAGAAATCGGATGCGAAAATGGGTAGAAGTGAAATGTGCAAGGTGAAGACAGCTTCGAAAAATTTCTTTCTCCAATTTTTGAAACAAGAAAGGAAAAAAGTATGGATAGAAAAACATTATTCAGATTGTATTTTTTTTTTCTCTTCTTCTTTTCCTCTTCTTTTTCTTCTTCTTCTTTTTCTCCTCCTCTTATTCTTTGTTTTTTCTTTTCCTCCTCCTACTGCCCAATAAGATGTCAACGTAGCCAATTAAATGATAGATTTAACTTTCCGTTACGACTATAACGAAAAATAATATAAAAGACTGATTTGTTATTTTTCAAAAGTAAAATTAAAACCTAAATAACTAGCTTGTCAACTTCATTAAAATTGAGTAACTATTTATGTAATTTATCCTCATGATAATTATTTGAACTGAACAAAACCGTTCAGTCAAATTGCAAATTGCAAATTGCAAATTGCAAATTGAAAATTGAAGCACCTACCCAGAAAGAAACATCAAATCGATTAATTCACAAACCGCCTATTAAACTGAATTAGAAAATCAATTAAACCAATAATTTAACCAATTATTTTTTATATTTTTATGTATTTAAATCTTTTAATAACCCATTTGATCATACCGATTGTAATACTATCAATCCAGATGTAAAAACCTCTGTTAATATATTTTAATCAAAACTTAATAAATGAAATTTCCCAATCCTATAGAAAACCAATTAGTGGGATGGAGGTCAACACAAGACATTTCCACGGAAACAGCAGAATCAAACAGGAATTGTGAACACATCAATCAAACATCCGTCCATTTCATCTCACAATCCAAATCCCCCAATCACTTTCAATCAGTCATTTTGTCTTCTTAAATTATATAATAATCGTATTTCATCAAATAGGCGTAATCAACAATTTACTCATTTAACATACCAAAAGTGGCCTGGATGATATGATAGCAACCATGACCCATTTTAAGCAAAATCAAACAAATGCAGAAGCCATTTCAATGTGAATGTGAAAGTAAAATCCGTTGTAGCTGATCCATATCTCATGATAAGTGGCAAAGTTCAAAACAAAAAGTTCAGACTTTACTCCTACCGGAACAACAGATTCAAGTTTATGTTCACGGAATCTGTCACAAATATGGACATAGATGTGTTCACGTTCATTTCTTTCCAAGTTTCCCATGATTTATCAGGCCTTTGAAGATGCTATATTCTCATATCCATATCCTAATATAATTCGAATACGAATACCGGACATAGATACTTGAAGAAAAATGAAAAATCTGAAGCACATAACACATAATAATAACCCGTTGCTTTGAGCCAAAACAAAACCCAGGCCAGAGCCAAACAATCTTCACCTCACACCTGTAAAGACCAGCTATATCGCATAAAATTCAGCATTTGCAGCTATGCTTCTCTCTTTCATTTCTTTTAAATTATATTTTTCAAATTTCATGGCAATATCCGACTGTCCCTTGAAAGAAACTGTCACCTACCTGTGATGTTTACTGAACAGGGATGACATTTTATAAACACAAAGTCGAACAATCCGGAGTTCCGGACCACGCGAACTAATGCCATTTTTGCAATTGAACGGATGATTAGGCTTGGTAGCAAATGCACAAAAGAGAATTTATTCATCATGTAATAATAGATAAACTGTGATCATACCCTCATTTTGTTTCAATCTTAAAAACGCAAGCACTCGCGTTTTCTCAGCAGGGGAAAGGTCTGCCCAAAGGAATAACCAGCAAAAGATTATAACAGAGAAGATTGGAGTCATTCAAAACCTGTCAGAAGAGTGCCTTGATATGTTCTTTGGGCAAAAGTACCGTATACTTACATAGCACTTAAATTACCTTCTACCATTTGCTGCTTCCAGATTTTATTCTACACCCTAAACAAGGGGTTACTGCATATGCAGAAAATAGAGAATGGTAACAGATTCTGCCCTGCTGCTCTGATAACCATTGACAGTAGACTAATGGCATAAATAAACCTACTCAAAATCGTTTCCGCTTCGCTTGTGACATATCATCAAACCCATCATCATGCCAAACCTGACCACCGTGCCTGAAATTTCCTTCCTGCTCCTCCAAGTTTCTTGTCCTCCTAGGGGCATTCCCCGGTCGATTTTTGATCCGTCTATCAAACTCTCTTTCCCTCATATTCCCTCTTTCATGCAACTCTGGATCATCTTCAGGACAGAACCTGAAGGATCTAGGGCCACCCTCAGCATTAAGATGAAAATTTTCACTATCAGCAACACCGTAAGGAGACCTAAAAGGACGTACAGGTCCACGTCTATCGCCATACCTCCTCCTCTCATCAGGATTCCCATCGGTTCCAATATCATGAAACCTGCCAGAGGGCATAGGCCCACCAAAGTAATCATCACCTTCATTCCTTTCTCGAGGATCTACAAGATCCAACCTTCTACTGTTTCTAAGTAAAATTCGACCAGATGGGCTCCTATTAGAGATGCCAGATCTTGGATGACCATGATCTCGACTGGGATCCAGGTCTCTCAAATCATTAGAGGGTCGAGACAAATATGGTGGAGATCCATGCCTTCTAACACCCATTTCGCCAGCAAAACAAGGACGATCAGGTGACCTTATTCTCTCCATCCTGTAAAGTGGTGGTGATCTTCGATGAGGTAATTCCAAAGGGCCTCCAAATCCATCAGGTGATCTTCTCCTAAGAGAAGACCATGGACCAGGAGAACGAGTTCGTTGTCTGGTAGGAGATTTTGAACGTGTTCGCGGGATACCCCTTCTCTGAACAGATGTAAATTCCCTGTTCCCCCTCACAAAAGGACCATCTAATCCCTCAAATGAAGGTTGGCAGCGAGTAAACATTGGGTCTGTATGGTCATCAGCAAAACCTCTCATATGCCTCAACCCAACTAATTCAGATCCATCTTCAGCAATGCATCGACTTGGACTAAGATTTCTTGGAACTCTGCGAACCATTGGAAGCCCACGTCCAGCAGGTCCATCTCTTCCACCAGGAGACCGCCTCCTTGGGGGTAACTGGGAGAAAATTGGTGGATCATCATTCAAGATCTTCCTCCCACCTCTTCCAGTACCAAAATATGCACCATCTTGCCCACTATTATAGCTACTAAAGTTAGGATCTGCATCAGAAACAGCAGATGCATTTTTATGTCTCACAACACGAAATTCTGTAGGACCATTATAAAACTCTGAAGCAAAGTTACATTCTGAATCCTGATCACCACGTAGGGTGTCTATCCGACTGGAAATCCTACCTCTTCCACGCATAAAACTTATTCTATTATTCCTGGATGGCTGAACATGATGCCTCTCTCTGGGGAATCTATGTAAACTGTCAGCATAAGCTTCATCTCTGTGGGTAAACATTGTCAGGAAAAAAAAGTTATTACAGACATATATTACTCGTCGAATGTAATAAACAAACTGAAAAAAGGCAGCAATGATAAATAACAATAATCACCTCCCTCGATGATGGAACTTATCTCCTTCCAGGGCAACATCAGGCAGTCTCTCTCTTCCTATTTGTGACTGCAATGTCCTGCCTGAAATAGATCTTGTTCTACCAGGAGATGATAGATTAGAAGCTCGAGATAAGTTTATAATTCGACTCCTATTACCTCCATTGTCAACATCCTTACCCGCATCATCACCACTTGAAAATGCTTCTCCCTTTGGTAAAACAGAATTGCCTTTACCTTCTGAATCAGTTTTTTTAGCGTCATCTGTACCTTGAGAAATGGTCACTGAAGTTCCCTGGCTTGTATCCGAGAATTGGATAGATGCCTGCTCTCCCTCTTGCCCTTTAACAGTATCCTTCTTTTCTGATGCATCGAGCGATTTTCTTGGTATGGCTTTAATGTGTCTCTTTCCATCCATTTGACTAGAAGGCATCTCAACAGCTGAAGATCCTTGCAAACAGGCCTCTTTATTAGCTTCAGTAGCAGAATCCTTATTGACAGATGTGTCGATGCATTCATTAGTATTAGTGCCATTACTCATTATTCCAGGGTCTTTGATTAGAGTTTCTTTTTCTCTGAAAGAGGATGACGATGGATTGTTATCACCATCATTTCCATTTCCTGCCTCTTGCATCTCACATATCGGAACCTCTATCTCAGTGTTCACCACAGGTTCCCTGACCTCACCATCTTCAAAGTCCTCTTCTGCTCTACGATCATGTTCTATATCCATAGCTGTAGCTAACTCTCTCTTGTCATCTGACTCGTAATCAGAACCATACGAATCTTCCTCTAAAACATCAGCTGATAAATTTATTTTTTCCTCATCACTTGCAGAACCCTCAACTGATCCCCTAGAATCAGGAAGTTGTACATCCATGAATTTCAGCTTGCAATGATCAGAATCTTCAACCATTTTACTTTGGGAAGTAGAGTTATCTAGTTTACCGGCAATGTTTGATTCATTAACATCATGGTCTGCGGAAGAAATCATTTCAGAAGCAACCAGGCCCTCACCACTGGGCTCAGTTTCTTTAGCTTGCATAAAATGTTCGGCATGAGTTGTAACATCTGCAGAAGAAATCATTTGAGAAGCAACCTGGCCCTCACCACTGGGCTCAGTTTCTTTAGCTTGCATAAAATGTTCAGCATTAGTTGTAACACCTGCAGAAGAAATCATTTTAGAAGCAACCTGGGCCTCAACACTGGCCTCAGTTTCTTTAGCTTGCATAAAATGTTCCGCATGAGTTGTAACACCACCATGTAATGACGAATCAGTAGAAGTAGGTACTGCTAGCATTTGTTCATCTGATTGATTCATTGGTCCCTCCATTCTCTCTGGCATTTCCTTGTTACTCTCACACACTGGTTCAGGTTTTATGGATCTAGCATCAACTGATTTTAAGGTACTAATAGTTGAAGATTTTAATCTTTCCAAACTGCACTTTTCAATTATTTCAGACTTCACCCATGTGATATTTAACAAGCCTGTAGGTTTTGCTTTAGTTACACCAGAATCACTTCTGACACTCTCATCAAGTGGTTCTGATTTTACAGGCTTGTAGTTGACCATGGTCGGCTTGCTGGCAGGTACTGGTTCCCCAGATGAACTGACATTTGCAACATTGCCTGAAACAATTTTACCTGAAGAACCTGTCGGTTTTTCATTGGGGTTCAAATGTAGATAAGGTGTAGTGAGGCCCAAACGAAGTGAATCCTCAGCACTATACTGCTGGCTAGAAACTACAGATGACATTTTAATTTTGGCTCTGTTCTCAATTTCTTCAGGTATTTGCAGCTGTGTAGGCATACTTGCAACAGTCATCCCAGCTGAGCAAATTACCGGCTTTATATCATACATTTGAGTAGCCATTTTACTTGCACCATCATCACTGGCAGGACCTTCCCAATAATCCATTGTCGTATTCAAATCCCAGTTCGTTCTGTCAGCTAGCATAGTAGAACCCTTAGTATTAGGCTGGACTGCAGTACTTCTCAGTTGAGTAGTGCCTTCTCCTTTGCTTAAAGATAGATTCAAGGAAACAGGTTCCGTCTTTTCCTGATTCCGAAAACCTTGCTCATTATTTCCGCTAGGCATAGCTGAAGGATATTCCCTTAAACCTAGGGATAATCCACGGCTCCCAGAAACTAAAGGTACCTGTGATCCAAACTTTCCATCTACACTTTTCTGGCTATATACATCTTTCCCTACACTAAAGGTGAGAGAATCATTGCCTACCAAGTCCAATTCAGATTTTGCCAACTTCCTCATGATATTGTCTGATGTCCCACTTGCCACAAGCTTCCCTTTGCAGCTGATATCAGCCAAAGACCTAGACTGAACTGCAAAGCTTTGTTCTTCAAGTTTAACCCCAAGGAGATTAGTATTACCCTGCACCATGCTAACATTTGTATCATCTGAACTTCTCTTCTCTTTCTCATCAGGAAAGCTCAAACCACTTCCTCCAACACTACTAGCATTAGGATTTTCCACAGCCCTACTAGCAATAGAACCAGCTGCAACACTAATAGCACTGGAACTCATCACAACACCAGAAGGATAAGAACTTTCAGCAACACTACCAGCATTCAAACTACCCGCAGGACTAACAGAAGTAGAACTCATTGCAGCACTGGAAGCTTTAGAACTTGAGGCAACGCTACCAGCATTAAAACAAGCTGCAGCACTACCAGCAGTAGAACTCATTGCAACACCCAAAGCATTAGAACTTGAAGCAAAACTACCAGCATTTAAACTAGCTGTAACACCATCAGCATTGATAACACTGGTTTTTGAACTCCCTAAAATTCCACTGTTGTTCAAACTCGCTACGACACCACTGGTGTTCGAACTGGCTAAAGCATCACTGGTATTTGAACTCACTAAAACACCACTGGGTGTTGAACGCACTGCAACAATACCATCATTCGAAACAGTTGAACCTTGAACTGGACTAGGAAATCCTTTCTGCTCCAATTCGTTTTCAGTTGACAAAATAAAAGGAAACCTCCTTTTCTTTATAGGAATACCTGCAGTGTATTCACTAAACTGCCCAACACTGGGTTTAACCCCCATCTAACAACAAAACATAAATTAATCAATATTCAACACACAAAAAATGCCACACTTTAACTAAGCTTAGGTTCTAGTAATTGAAAAAAAAAAATGAAATTTAAAAATCACCTCTTCTTTTCCCGATACCGGCATGATCCCAAATATTTGGCTTGGTGAACTGACCCTTCTTTCTTCTTTAATAGCTTTTAGATAAAAATTAACTTCCAAATTCCAATAAAACGATTCTTTTTAATCAGACCCTGAAATCACTCCCTATTCAAAATGTAAAATCC